>JAQFYG010001470.1:0-18799 GCA_034694325.1 Entomobrya corticalis | reverse complement strand
AAATAAATACGTTATAAAAGCCTAAATTAGCAAATCCATATCGCACACAGTTTTCAATTTTTTATATTTACGAAATACTGTCCATAATATTGTTTCAATTATTCCATTGTTTTTAAAATTTAATGGATCGTTTTACGCTTCTTGATTAAATAGCATTAACAATTTATAACTGTGCCAAGGTTTAAGTTTTACTTAATTAGGTAAGATTAGATAATCTCAGCAATAAATCATATGAATAGTTACAAGCACACATTATTTGGTGTTCATACTTTAATAGAAATTACACATAAGGATACAAGATATTTTATGATACCGATACTGAGCGTCACGTGAAAAGTGAACACTATTGAACGTTGAACATCAGCCATCGACCTGTGGTCATTCAAAGTCAAAGAAAAAACGTTTTCTGAGTCAGCATTTCGTTTATTTACCTCTTTTGCTTTACTCATCTTCTGTGCATGAATTGCTACTTTTTACAAGTGAAATAATAAAGCACACATAGATTTGCATCGTTGTTTAGTAGAAAATGAAATCGGTGATACACAAAAGCTTATTTTCAAAGTTACAAACTTTAAGTTTGCGCACTATTCTTTTTACTAAATATATACACGTCCATGAATTTGCATCGTCACTCATCAAAATAAATAGTCAAAAAAGTTTTAAAAAATAGTCTAATTCAGACAATAAAAAAAATGCCGAAAACGTAAATTTAAAAATATGATTTGGGCTTGAGTTTTCTTTGAAATTAAGAAAAGCAATCTCCTGCTCTGCATAGAAAAAGCTACATGAATTCACACATGCACGATAATTTATCCCAGAAAAGGATGCATTGTTATAGGATAAGTAGTAGTAGTCGGGAAAACTTATTTTTGTCAGGGTTCCGTTCATTGCAGTTCCCAAATAAAGACAGAGGGTACTTCCTTTTTCCTTTTTTGACAAAACTTTTTACTTCTACGTATTCCCTTACACCTGCGTACCTGGCACAACCAAAAGTTCCCCTCAAAATACCAACCTTCATATATTATCCGATCCGCCCTTGTATAATAGCATATTATGAAAGTTTAGAATTGAGAGCTCCAATCCAAAACGTTTGAGAAGGATAAAATGACGAAGATTTTTTCCTATGTATTTACCTAGTACCCATTACCCATTATTTTAACTTATGAAAAATTTTACAAAAATATTTGTGTGCTGTCTAGCTAGATAGATGTGCATCTGCGCATGCCTTAAAGAGCATTCAACTTAGTTTTTTCTATTTTATGATAAGCAGTCATAATAATAATGTACCTAATCAGTATTTTCTTTAAGAATATGGTTTTATTGGTTTTCATGAAATTTTTAAATACATGCAGGTTTCCTCCGGGGGTAGAATGAAATATGCCTTGAGAAGAAAATAATTTTATCTCGTGGATTTTGTTCCTAAAATCACATGGAAGCATCATCAAATCCAGCTGCTTCTAATCGATGCATCCGAATATTCCGCATCGATCACGTTTGACGTTGTGCTAGTAGAAATGAGAAGAAATGGTTGGAGATGGATGCTGCATTTGAAGAGAAAAACATTTAGGATGAAAGGAACGGGAAAGGAAGTAGTCATGCACTATGGACAAAAAAGGACCATGTATTTACTACAATGAATACAATAGGAACAATACAAATAATATTGTTTTGGCTCTCCTTGTTCTTAACAGAAGAATAAAGTTATAATATTGTCCTGAACGTGGAATGTTTTCTTTGAATCTATGAAAAGGGCGATATGTACCAGAGATACGAGCTGTAAATATAAAACATTTGTCAATTCTCCCTTAAGAATTCTTCACACTCGAAGAAATCTAAATTATTATTGAACATAGATTGTATTATTAATTAGCTCTAATTCAGAGTGATATTGCATGTGATTGGATATTTTATATCGGTTAAGTTAAAACAATGCCTACTAATTATAACAAGATCTTAATTGTATATGCTTGTACTGCCCAAGCCTTCTTCCTCCCGAATTATGCAGCATCATGCATTTAAAACTTGGTTTATTTTTCAAAAACAATTTTAACTCAGCTTGTGTACACCTATTCTTACAGCTTACAACCGTTACCTAACATTTAGTCGATGCAAATGGTACAGAATATATGTGGTGCGATGCAGATAATACGAACATATTATATCATTTTCATAAAACTTATGATTATTCAATTAAAAACCCTTTTTCATGCCTAACACTAAAATCCTCTCATTCTCATGTGACATCACTAAACATTAATCAAAACTCTTTGTTCATATGACTTAGCAATCATGTAAATACCTTGAAAATAAAATAATATTATGAACTGCATTTTGGATTTGAAAAGTTGTTTGTCATTCGAGAGAACCGATGATCTATTAGCAATGTGTATATCTCATCTCTGGTTCCTGATATCAGTGATATATGGAAATACAGTAATTTTTTATTTATTTAACGATAATATGTTGAGTTGAGTAGTTTGAGTCGCAGATGACAGACGCAGTAAAAATTCTCTTTGATATAAATATTAATATTTAACACAACCAACGTTGTTGAACGTAACATCTGAATAAAAGTAATATGCTTGGTGGTGAGTGGTTATTTTTATGATGATTTAAATTCACAGTACATTTTAAGTACTACTGGCTGACTATAAGATTCGTCTGGCATGCATCGATGTGAGTGAAGTTGAAGTTATATGACAAAGACTTTGACTTACCGATTACTAATCATAAGCGATAACGTAACCAAGCAGGCGTTCACGAACAAAAACGTTTTGTGCACGAACTGAATCCACACTCACACGGCTCATCTCACCGTCAACCATGAGCCATAAACTTTCAGTCAACACTTGTTGCTCTTTTTTACTTTTAGTACCTCAATTTCACAACTAGAAGTTTTTAATGATTTCGCTGCTACAGTCTGTTTGTGGTCTGGTCATTTAGCGCATTGTGTCATCTAGTTCCTTCCTGCTAATCCTGCTATATCATTGAGGGAACATTCATGAAGTATGTAACAAACAAAATACTGAAGACATGGAACAAATGAAAGTTTTAGAAAATTTTGTCCTAACCACAAAAATTGGCATACATCGATTATTTAAATGACATGCGATACTTCAATTTTTAAATTCTGAAATGTTCTGGTTTTATCTCGCAGTATTTGCTGCTGCATCATTCCACTTTTCAAAGTACATATTACATATTTTATTTTTTCCTTGTCTGCCTATAATAAATGCCTTACTCTTCACAGAAGACACAACATTTTTTGGGGTGCATGCATGCCTACTTGAACATCAACATACCACGCATTCTGTGAACAAACTACAAATAATGGTGAATGGAATGAGTTTGTAATAAAATCTTGCTTGTTGGTTCTCCAACGTTCTCGATCAAAATTCATGATTCTTGATGCACATCAATAGGGAATGGAATAATGGTACAATAGATAGCAATATGATATTGATTTGATGATTCGTTTACAGGAAAACTGAATCTAGGAAAGTTACCAAATCAATAATTATATTCTAACAAGTACTTTTGCACAAAAATCGGGATATTTTTAGGCTCCCATCCTCCTACTTACTTACCTATAGTACATATTTTTAAAATCTTTAATTTTTTTTGATAAACATGAATTACTAAATATTCAAGCACAGCTTATATGAATTAATTATTATCATTTTAAATTTTCTTAAAATAGCCGATAAGAGAGCCTAGTTCGATTGACAATAGCATTTTTCAAAGTAAAAGTCCATGCCACAGGTCATCATATTTTAAAAATATTATTTTTTATCTGAGCTACAGCTACGACGCAGTAAATGGAGGTTCCCTAAAGCCACAACATACTACATATATCCGCAGTAATCCTATTCGTGCTTCTTCAACTAATAAAACTGAAAATAGTACACCACAGTTTTCGTTCACGTCACGGTTTTATAATATTGACGCTGATGAAATCGTATGAAATTACATTACATTAAATGAAACCAGCTCGAGCCAAGGATGGAAAACATCGTTGTGCTCATGTTCGTATTCTGTACGTTATCACATGTTTTGTGTGCAAGTACTAGTTAATACTTAAAAAGATAACCTTCTTACTTACTAGTATAGTAGTGTTACAAAGCGCTCGAGCTCTTTCCCTACCATTTACCACTTATGATAGATAATCAATTCTACAAACAATAGAATCCAATCTAGCTATGTATTTTAGTGAACGCATTCAGCTTGAAGCTTATATTGGAAAGATCACAAGATTGTTATGTTTATTTTATAAGATCTCCGGAATTTTCAAGAATATGAAGGGATAAGATATTTTATTTATATGATGAAGTTACATGAATACATTGTTATGTTATATGGCAAGTTAATAATCATAGCATTTTATTGAAGCCATGATTCCTCAATAAAATCTTCGTTTCTGAGCTATTATTGTAGCGTATAACAGATACACAGTATTCTCATCATCATCTCATCATGATGATAAAGTCAAGCATAGGGGGAACATAACGTTATTTATTCCTAAGAATTTCAGTGTTGATTCTTTGTGTAGTAGTTTTCAATGTAAATGTTGCGATGTTGCCAGACTTAAAACCAAATGCAGCTTATGTAGCTTGTTCTCAAACCCTTTCTAACGTGTACCTATAATGTGGGCTGAATGTTGAATGATAATATTTGGTATAGGTATTCATGAAACATTATATGCAGACAGACTAGGTATGTAACCGATACTCTCATTTTTTACTGATTACTCAATGTACAAAGCATTGAAAGGATATCTTGGGATGTTTTAGTGCATTGAAGAAGTATGTTACGGTAAGTTGTATCTGCATTTATGGTGGTTAGTTCCTTTCATGCTTCATTCTACAAAAAATTATATTTTTATTCTGCCCTGCATGCTATAGGTCGTGGTTCAAGTTGCCCCATATTTATTAACTTGGGTCTTATCATGGGTCAATTCTTATCAAATTTGGCAACGTTGACCGTTACCTTTGTTTGGGGCTGGTTAGGTTAGGTAGTGGTTAGTTGCTTGAGCACTTAGTGTTCAATAAAATCACGAAGATGTCATTGGAGTGGCGCTGCATAACATTTAGGTGGATTGGTGATTGGAGGCATGCTAACGGCAGCGTACGAATATTACACCAACAAAGTACGGACTGCTTCTTGTATGCACACTTTAGCATCTTTCACGTTTATAGATGACGCCTCTGAATACTATACTCAACTATACTGTGGAAGTGTGTAGTTCGTCTCATTTCTCCCCTTTTATTCAACTGAATCATTTTTTATTCTTAGAATCTTAAGATCCTCTCCTCTTTAACTCGCATCTAAAAATATTGCATACTCTACCCATTTTTTATTCATGATGCCCCAACTTTTGATAAATAGCGTAAAGCGAATAATAAGGGATAATTTTAGTATGATGGGAACACAAGCATGGATACAAGTATAATTTGTTAGCTTATGATGGTGTATACGGACGTAGCTACACGGGGCAATGTGAGACTTCTATATTTTACGATCGTTTATAACCAGATAAATTCTTATAACTTATTTTAATGTAATCTACCTAATCAACTTGCGTAATTAATGCATTTTTAACAAATCGGAGATGATGGCATCAGCTCATTGTCTGATGTCAGTGAAAATAAACGTTGTTTGGCTTCTCAGAAGACAATTAGCTAATCAATCAAACTTGTACTTGTTTTTTTCCAGCTAACCCCCTACACATTTTCTAGCAAGTCTACATCTTTCCAAAAAAGCTAAAAGTATTCAGCTTCTAATGTTCTAAAAGTACAAAAACCTATTTAACATTGTACTTTGCTTGAGGTCAGACGGGGCCTGTGTGCTCACGTTATATTTTACGTTGCCATATTTTGCTCTATCAAAAACTTCCACTCTCTCTTGCCCATCTCCTCAATACCATATTGCTATGCATTCTAAAGGAAAATGTGTGGGTAAATAACTATAACCAACACAGTTTTTGTAATTTAGTAAAATATTCTCATCATATCCTATGCTATATCGTTTTCTGCTCGGGTCTCTCTACTTGTTCGTTGGATATTTCTGGCTAAGAGGTTTTTACAGGGGCTTCCCTTTTGCGCAAAAGAGCTCATATTATAGCTGGTAGCTCGCTCTTACTGCTTTCAACATTATCGCCACACCACTCCTTTACTACTGCGTACCTTTTCCTAAGTTCATCATACCACTACTCATTCTAGTGACGCTACAAAAACCAAAAACGTTTTTCTCAATAAAATTGTATACTCGCGATGTTGAGATTTGGAAAAAGTAAAGTTTTACCAAAGTACAGAGAAGAGTCACATTGAGAGCTCACAAACAAAGCTTGTTGTGAGACAGTGAGTTCAGAGAACACAGTGTCTGCTTGCTGAGTAAGTGTGTTATATATTTTACGTTATTGTTATGATGTTTTGCAGCAACGGATACGCGATATTTACTAGGTAGGTACTTTTATACAGATATTATATACATTGCATATATTTTGTATATTATAGTGGTGTGAGGTCATCTTAATATATATATAACGTACCTATGTATGTATATCTTATACAGAAATAGGAATTTTACCCAACAGCCCTCATAGCGAATGAATGATTAAAATATCGCCATACTGAAAACATTCAAAGAAACAGAAGAATAAGGGCTTCAGGAAACATTTTCAATTCTGATTTCACCAAGGACCCTGTCGTGAGAAAATACATTTTCAGGGCACTGACACACTCATTTCTATATAATAAACATCTCTACTTTACTAGCTGGAACTTGAATTATCACGGGATTGCAACATCCGTTAACAGATTTCATCAACAGTTAATTGGAGAGCATTGGCAATTAACCAGTGAACGAGTAAACTGGACCACAGTTAGGTCAACAGTGACATTTGGGAGATATTAAACCTAAGAGAAAAGTGGATTTGGAAGTAGAAAACTGAGCAATTCTATGCATCCATCACCGTCATCATCGTTTAAGAATTGCTTAATCAGAATAAAAACTTGCCAGCTCTGTCTGTTGTCCAACTTTGCATAGGATTGCATATTCACCGCATCTTATATTCTAAAGAAATCAAGGAATTAAAGATTAGATGGAGAAGAAAGGAAGTACACTTCGCATCATCAAAATTGGATTGCAATTTAACTAATACTACTACATCATAATCACCTCTATGGACACATTGCCCCCACTTTAGTGTACTCAATTTACCCCAAGTTTTCACCGTCATGTGCTAAAAATTTGATATAAACTAAATCATTCAGAAAAATCAGTGTTCGCAATGTATTCAATACAGTGAAATTGAGCATTCTCTTTACTACTTTATGTAGTTTGCAGCCAGAATTCATCGCCTTATTGATCTCTTCATGTTTGTAAAAGGAAATTTGTAAAAGGAGAATCCATCTCCAGTTAAAAAATATTGCTCAAACATCAATTTTAAAATGATTCATTGTATCTCAATTTAATTAAAAATATCATCGTAAGAAAAACATTCTTATATTTTTTGAATATACACAACAAAAAGTATTGTTTTGAGCTGAAAGGAAAGAAAGAGACAGAATTGTGCAGTGTTGTTGTACCGAGAAGTTATACAGGCCAAAATCTTCACACTTCACTACTACTACTACCTCCCATGCAGTATTCATACTGCACACCTATTCTATATACCAAAATATTATGCACCTTTAAAGTAGCATCTTGTAAATCAGTACAAATGAAGAGGCAATAGTCTCGTAAACTCAACAATTGTCAAGCCAAAGCCATCTCACGGATTCGAGCTTATAACCCGTGCAACTGCACACACAACATTAATGATGTGCTTTATCAAGCCTAGCATCCAAGCTGCAAGCAAGGAAGGAGGCAGGTTGAGCCAGTAGATATTAACCATGCTATCAAAAACGTTGCAATGAAAACTTTTTTCTAGCTTTCTTTTAAGTGAACAAAGTGCATAATAATGAAGCCAGCACCGTTGTTGTGAATGTGACTGCGAACCATTTCCTTATAATTTTTTGAATTAGCTAAAAGCTACAAAATGAACTATTAAATTATGACATTCTAGAAAATATTTTTTATTAGTTTTTTTAAATAAAGTAAAATCATTCAAGATGGCGCAAATTTGAGAGAAATTTTCTCTCAGATTGCTGATCAACAACGTGGGACGGATTACGTCCACCAACGTACAGGTCGAATACGCTTGGTTCGTTAAACTACCTGCCAGAGGAATTTAATATTTTTTTCTGGAGAAAAGAGATAACGAGCAGTTCAAGAAGCAGTAGCCCTTTTCGTTGGTTCATGCATCGTGGCACGTTGAAAGTAAGTTTCCGCGCCGCGTTTGTATGAATTAATGGAATAACGAAAGGAAATTATAGATTTCCTTATTCTTCGTACGATTTTAATTGTAAATAAAAAAGGTACAATTTGTTATAATATTTTAGTTATCTATGCTTTTCGTTTTCCGTCTTTCATACATGTCTTTTACTTTTACCGCATAAAATGCCGCTGCACTATATGTATGTAATGCATCATAAAAAGTAACGTAGCTTTCATTATAATTGTTCATTAACTAATGCTTCTGCTAAAAGTTAATTCAAATCATGGAATCAAATTACATGGTCATTAGAATTTGGGAATTTAGGAGGGATTTGGTATGCAACTAAAACTAAAAATGAATGTTTCTCGTTTCATAGTTCCATGTTCCATCCACTTTGCACGTATTTAAGTACCTTGATAAAAATTTTGCTCTTTACTACACACACAAGACTATAATATTATGCTATATACATACCTACCTGAAAATCGTTCAAGGATATGAAGCCATAATACACTAAACTAGGAATAATATTATGATAGACATAGGTACTATTAGGTACCTACTTATACTACCCGACTATGAAACGATTGAAACGTCAAAAATAATCTATGTAGCCGTAGCCTATTTTTGCTTTCAGAAATATGAAATAAAATGCTTGCAAAACTAATTTTAAGTAAAATTAGGATTGCAACAACTTCATAATTTGAATATTTATCAATTTTGCATAAAATGCCAATATTATTCAACTCAATATCTCAGGGTAGAAGAGGTATGATAATATTATGATGATGATAAGGCATAAAACGAAAAATAAAATGATTCATGTTCAAAAAACGTTCGGGTAGGCTTGTTGATACAATACTTCGACGTTATCCACATCTTTGGCCCATGCGTAAGCGTTTTCACTTGAGTCCTGAAGGTTCTTCATTGAAAAGTCGACTATTAAGTGTAGAGAGATGTGCTTAGGATTGGGACAAAATCATGAAGAAAGCAATATAATTGAGTTGAGAATTGAGAAGTATCCCAATTTCATAAAAGTTTTTTAAAAATTACTATTTAATAGTCAATCGGACATAGTTTAACCTACTTTTTGATTTCGTTGATAGTTGTTGCAATAAAATCGAAGCTTAAAAAACTTTCTCTCAGAATCTTTTGTCTTTAGTTCACACGTTAAATTATTGAAATAAAACAAGGGCAATCCCCATTGTATGATTTTGGTTTCATAAGTTGAAGTAATTAAATAGAATTATATTGAATTAATTGAAGCAAATTAAAGGGATATTTAAGTAAAAGTTATGTCTTACACCTCTGCATTTTGTTAATAATCAATAAACCAGCTGCAAAATAATAGCGCTTAAATATTAGATATATAAAAAGCTTTATATACATTTCAAGTGACAGTAATGTATCATTTTCCTTTGGTTTATCTTCAGAAAATTGGTCAGCAAGTCACCCAGCGAATCCAGGAGTGGATGTAGAAAGGACATAGCTGTGGACTTTCCTCTGAAGAGTTTGCGTAAAAAAGGAACGCCTTTTTGCATTGAAGCAAAAGTTTCAAGAAATCAAGGGTTTTTTACTTTCTTTTCACTACGAGCTAATTGTAAGTAGGTGAAAAATGAGTACGAGCACAACTACCAGAGTGATGACAGTCAGTCATGGACATGGGAAACTACATACGCGACTACAGACGCCGGGTCCTGAGAGTAAAAAAAGTAAAATCATTTATGGCAATAGGAAACCTTCAAAACCTTTTCTTACAAGAAATGATACATCGGACGGTTTTTCTAGACCGTCGAAAGAAGGTACTACTTTTACTTTTTATTTTTGAATTGAATTCATATATAGCAACTATTAGCAAGTATTTTGTGGGTACTTGTATGCTATACTATGCTGACAAATAAAAACCACAGCTATAATTATCGTATCTTATGTTCCAGTTCCTCCGGGAAAGGCCAAACCCTTTGAAAAGGATACCATTGGATATGACAATAGCGATTCTTCGATTAAAAAGGCAGGGAACTTCTTCCTCGGTCCTATTCAAGGCAGTTCCCCTGTGAAATGCATTAAACAATACCTAGCCCGAAAGGACGGAACCGACGAATTCTATGTAGTAAAAGTAAGTTCATAGTAATAACTAAACAAAATTGTTATTTTAATTAACGTACTATAAAAAAGCAGAGTTAAATATTTTGGGGATTAGAAATAAGTTATGGTCTTTTTTATTTTGTAGGTTCTAACGCGTAAGGATATAGGAGAAAAGGAAACCACTGATGACATTCAAGGGAAAACTTTACTTCACACGGAACATTCGCTACTGTCGCTGGTGAAGAATGAGGAAGGAGTCATACATGAACATGGAATGTTTAGGGTAATTATTTCTCAATTATTGTTCTATTAATTAAACGCGCATGCTCATTTCATCGCTTTAATCAATTCCTACTCGTCGGAGGAAGTAAAACTTAACAAAATTCGAAATAATTGTGTTTGCTGTAGGAAACTGTTCAAGAAAGAGTTGTTAACGCAAAAGGAGAAGTAAACGTTAAGGAAGTTAGACGGTTGTGTCTCGTGCTAGACTGCTATGTTGCACATGATTTCAGCCCTAAATATAGTAATGTTACGAATATGCAGTGCTACGTAATTAAGGAAAAGAAATTACCGGAGGCAGAAGCTGTACGAATTTTTTGTAAAGTAGTACAAATTGTGGAAAGACTACACAAGGTATTCGCTAATAATATATATAGCTGCGTACAGGGTATCATTAATTAGGTAAAATAAAAGGATAGGTTTTAGGAAAATATTTTTAATCCTTCATCAGTTGAATATTGTACATCGTGACCTGAAACTTGGAAACATAATCTTGAATAAGGATAGTCGGGAAGTTACATTAGCCAACTTTTGTTTGGGAAAACACCTTTCCAGTGATAATGATCTTCTTAAGGATCAAAGGGGATCACCAGCATACATATCCCCTGACGTTATTTCTGGAAAACCGTACTTAGGTACAAACAATTGGATTGCACATGCCATTACAAATATTAATATTTTTAAGCACAATAATTTGATCAATTAATTTTATTGTTGCAGGTAAACCATCTGATATGTGGGCGTTAGGAGTGGTTTTGTATACTATGCTATTCGGTCAATTTCCGTTCTATGACCAGAGCCCAACTGAACTCTTTCGAAAAATCAAACTTGGAGAGTTCCAAATACCTGTGTAAGTTTCCAATTTTAATTTCACTTTTACTTGCAAGCGTTGTACATGAATGTTGTGGAAGAAAGGTACGACGTACTCATATATAATTTTGACGTATACTCCAAACACTGGCCAGCTTCAATTAATTATGTCCAATGATACGAGCTTAAATTACGCTATTAAGAACGCATCATTGGATTTAATTAGTTGAATCAATCATGATTGTTATCATGTTTTACAAAAATAGTTATTTTAAATACGTTTGTGTTGATTGATGTAAAATCTTTCGTGGTTATTTTTGTAAGTATAATTATTGATTCAAAAACATGATGACGCCAGCAATATGGACTTTACTGGTTGGATTACATTTGCACCCAAACATAAAGCGCTCTTATGCCCTGTTGTCCTATGTAGGTAAATGTGTGACTGTAACCGTTACAAATCGTAACGTACAGCATAAAACTTTCTTACTTTTTTGATAAAATATTTTAAAATATTACATATATTTACTTTAAATTATTATTTTTTATGTTTAATCAATTTGATGATGAATACACATTTACATTTTGAATGTCCGTAAGGCCTGTTGTTGATTCGCGATAATGTTGCTAGTTTCTTCTATGCTATAACTGATAAATTTCTAAACGAATAAAAAAGTTTGGAAATTTACAGTGACAGTAGTGTTCAAGATCCCAGCAATATTATAACGAATGTCCCAGCATAGCCGTTTCCCCATGATTTTATTCATGGTCACACACATACATCACACCATGATGAAAATTTTGTTGTCCTTGTTTTTTGTCTATTACCGTTTTTGTGCATATGGTTAACTCTGGATCTCTCACTGGACTATTGCAACATTAGCGAAATTAAGCGTAAAATCCTTAAGTTGCTGCAAAAAGCACAATTGGCTTTTGGGTTCTGGTGATATCACTTTCTCAAATATAGGTGTTTATCCCAGAACCTTAATCATCCAATTTGTGTCCGATTGCCATCTCTCCCTACTAATTGCATTTCGGATAGGGTTCACAAACGTTTTGAGTGTATGCGTGTCTGGGTTATGTAGCTCAAATAAACATAACCCTACTTTATGGCATAATTACACTGACCGAAACGCCTACTGCGCTAAATAGGCACACTATTGCTTGCGCAATCGCGCGTCATCATCATCAGCGTAAACCCCTACTCACAGAGACGTACGGCATTTTCCTTTTGACCTATCTTATCAACTCTAAGTAAAAATAATTATCCAATTTATCTCCTGCATCTGCTGCACCAAACTGTTTTATTTTGCTGCTGACTGCGCGCTTTCCATCTAAAAAACAATTTATATCTTTGAATTTTTACTTCTCATTTTTCCTTTTCCCTGTATTATATTTAGTAGTTAATGTGGATACTTATTTGAGTTTTAATGTTTACAGTGATGTGAACGTGAGTGATAAAACTGCTGAATTGATTCGATCACTCCTTGTATTGGATCCGAAAAAGCGATTAACAGCTTCTGAGGCGTTGAAACAAGTTAGAAGCATAGTCGCTGCAGAACACTCGTTGATGTCTGATACTGATCTACAGGTAAATTGATATTTTATTGTTTGAAGATAAAATTTTGCAATTTACATTTTTATTTACTACTTTTATGATATAAATGATTGTTAAATGATTCGTAGGTTGTCCCAGATTGCCACCCTGGTGCTGAAAGGCCAAAGAAACGAACATACTCGGAACCACGCCCCACTCCTGTCGATTTCGCGGCAGATATAGACAGTATATTGGCTAGTTGTGACGAGTCTTCTGAACTTGAAGTAAACATTTAGCAATTCAATATGAAGGATTTAGCCAGTTATAAGCCACACTATATCTTAATATTGGTAATATTGATTTCTTTTAGGTTTCGGAACCAGAAAGAAAAAAGTCAAAGCTTGGAGTTCCTTCTAATTTGTCTGGCTTAATCGGTAATTACACGCTTGATGACCAAAATCTGCAAAGACTCCATGCTATATATGTTGCACGCAAAATTTCGGAGGCAGCCTCTCTTGGTAAACTTTCTGTCCAGATGGTCACGGAGGAATTGGCGAATCAATCATCAAGCTCGAGTAATGGCTTAATTAAGAGCGCTGCCACTAACAAAGATAGCGCGCTTGTGCCAGACTCTGATGCGATGACCCCAGCCACAAGCGCGAGTGGTTTGGAGAGCAGAGTTGCATTGTCGGCAAATGGCAGAGTGTCTCAGAAAATTAACAAAAATAATAACAATGGCACTAATTTTTTACTTTCTCCGCAATTGCCTTTTTAGAATTCATTATTACTGTTCTATACAAGTGTACAATTTCATACAGGTTTCATGGGATGCGTCAAAAATGTGTGCCCTCCGGTAGCTAATTAATGGACTTTTGTGATTAAATACATCAAGACTCTAAATTTTGAATGTGTTTATTTAAACCACAAAAGTTCATTGATTAGCTACCGGAGGGCACACGCTTCTAGCGCGTATCATTAAAATTGTACGAATTATTGTATTCTGTTACAGAACTGTGATAATGGATCTCAAGGTAAAGGTTGCTAGTCTGACTGCAGTGTAGTCAAATATTTAAAGACTGAAATACGTAGGTATTACAAAAATTACTTCATGTAAATATTTATAGTAGTTTAGTTATATTATTGATCGTGATCAGTTAATATCCAAAGATTACAGTATGTTTTATCATTCAACCAGGTTTTTGAGAAAAAAATGTTAAAAAATACAAAACAAATGAAATTTTACAGAAATAGTTTGAGTACACTGCAGTCATGATGCGCGCATATTGCGAAATTCACATGGAAAGTTTTGGTATAGGTATGTATTCATAAGTAAGCCTAAAATCGTAACGGTAAAAAGCTATCCTTCATTTATCAAGATTAGAATTAATAATTAATGATTGGTTGAAGATTTAGATTTATATATATCTAGGTCCCTTTATTCAATAATAATAATTTGCTACAGGCTTTATTAGGGAGATATATGCCTTATTTTAGTTTCAACCATTAATCCAAAATATTATTTGTTAAGCCCTTTAGTTGGTTGATAGGTTTCCTTTTAGTCACACCAATCACTATTATAATCTTTATAATTTTTCCCTTTGGAATAATGCAAAAGAAATACAGATATTGAATTAACGTAAATAGTTTACTCTGAATCAGTCAAAAGATTTGCTATCACAAAGGTTTGAAATATACTAATTGGCAGGTAATTTTTAATCGCCTAGCTTTTGACCAAATAATGTGATAGTGATAGGAAGAGATAACTGAAATCAGCATTAAGTTATAATTATACTATAATTAATGTAGTTTATTTCTATTGTAAGACATAGTTATAGTAGGGATCCACCCGGGCCAACTGCATCCAATGTGTGACAAACACATACACTAAATACAAGTCTGATATTTTATGGCAAGCGATATGGTTAAATCAAATCACTTGATCAAATTTTTAACAGAGTGAAATTGTAGTCTTTACAGTAATACCATCAATAGCTCCAAGCTCCATATTCAATTCACTCACCTCTGTCGTGCGGTGTTTTGATAAATCATCGTTGTTATGTTTGTAGTTTTTGTTTTACTTTACTTTCCAATCAGTCAAATTAGTATCTTTTTAAGTTATTGTATTCTTGAGGAGAAGTTAAAATAAATAAAAATAAATGATAAATAACGTTCGCCTGTTGCCGTATATGATCGACAACATGGCGGAATGCTTATTATAACAAAATAAAATTTCAACTCAAAAGCAGTTTCAAATGTAAAGTTTCGTTTCGTTTTTCAATGTTTTTACTTTTCAGATTTTCCTGGTCCTTTTTCTCTACAAAATGTCATTATGAATGAGGTTTATATAGTGAATAGTTTAAATAAAATTAATCACTGCAATAATTTTGAAGAAACCTTATACGAGGTTTGCGCGATAATTTACTGCTTATATGCGCGTTGCATTATGTTTTTAAATGTTTATATTCTAGGAATTAAGCGCTGTGCTCTAGTAAACGTCGTTCAGCGTTGCGAGATAATATAGTCGCTGTAGTATTTGTAAACATATCTATAATATAAATTTATAAATTGAATATTATAGATCACCGGTGCCGACTACACCTGTGGTGGGCGAACGTCTGCAAGGCTTTCTCCTGCTTTGGCCTCAGGTTCTGCAGACTAACAATCACGCTGAGATCAGTCTCCAGCCTTGTTTTCCAAATTACCTGATGAAGCACTTTCGAGATATAGAAGTCCTCTAACCAAGACGTAGACTCCAACTACAGTCTTTGGGCCTAAAAGCTAGGGTTATTTTTCCTAGTGCCTTAAACGGCATAAGGCCCAATTGCATCAAACTCGCCTTAATTGGCGGACCTAAAAAGCTAGGGTTATCATACCTAGTGCCTTAGGAGGCATAAGGTCCCATCAATGAGCTCTTCACAATATTGGTGGATCTAAAAACTAGGGTTGTCATTCCTAGTGCCTTATCAGGCATACGATCCCATCATTAAAGCCAAATATTGATGAGTTTAAAAAAGCTAGGGTTATCTTTCCTAGTATCATATATAAAAATAACTAATTCGCTGTAACCAGTCCTCAGAAAGACAAGCAGAATGCGTGAGTTAACGATGAAGGCAGTATCAAGTGCAAGATTCCATCCGTGAAGCCAGACAGCCTGCATTGCACAACCGCAGGAGGTCCGGTCTCACCAGATAGCTGGGTAGCTTATGGAAATTAGAAAGCAGTAACAGATAGCAGATTCGCCCCGCAGAAAATCCAGACAAATAAGTTTGAAATAAGTAGCTTCCTCTGATACCGAGAGTCCTGTAATAAGTTATTCCCCACTTTCCTAATAAGAATCCTCACCACTGACCAGAATAAATCAAGATAGCTTCCTGTAGTTCCTGTACATGTAGCCAGCATGATTCAAGATTGCAGTAAAAAATTGAGTAAGCAGAGCAAAGCAGATCCAGTTGTATATCATAGAAGCGTTACGATTCAAGCAATAATCTAGTGAAACTGAAAACTTCTGTGAAGAAGGTAAGTCTAAGGGTCACTAGGAACGCTTCAGTAGTTACATGTAGCTATTTCATAGTTTGTACATAGTAGTATTATACTGCCGCTTATCATCGCTGTCTTATTTGTTATTTTCAAATCCTCTTTTTCTCTTCATTTCCACTTTTTCAAATTCACTCTTTATTTTCACCTTCTGCACATTCTGGGACTTCTCAAAAAGTAACTGCATATCTTACTGCAGCAACTATCGCTTCCAGATAAGATCAAGATAAGTATTTAAACCACCATAATATCTTAAATCATGGACCTTATCAGTCACATCAATCCATGCGTATATATGCCTCTTCATTTCATTCATTTGTTTGCACCCTTTTTGCATTTTGAGGTTATGCCGAACACATTTCCCGGTCTGATCCGACAAATGTTACTGCACATTAAATTGGTACTATGCATTGGAATTTGGCAGTACTTTCTTCTTCCTGCTCAACAGCATATTCGCATCTTCCGATAGTTGATAAAGTATTTTATTTTAAGGAAATATCTTATTGAGCATTTTTTGTAGGGTTGCCATTCTCCAAGTTCATCGGATCTTTATTGATATGACAGAGCAAAGGTCATTTTAAGACAGACGGGTGGGTATTTTCTCTCATGATGTCTTATTAATGCAGTTAATTGATACATGTTTGTTACAATGTTCATATGTAAGTATGTCTAATCATATTTGCAATCAAACGCACGGTGAGTTAATTTTAACAAAAAATTCAGAATTTAAGTGGTTCTTTTTTCTTATTCCGATCGATAATTATTATATTTTATGAATTCATTAAATATCCATTATTCATGCTAAATAGTTCAACTGTTTCTTCAACTCTTCGTACATCAACAACAATGGAAAATACTCATTAATTCCCATGTTATTCATGATTTGGCCCTGGTATTGGTATTGCGGAGGACTTTTATTGATTTAGCATTAAAAGTACTCCATACGCATGCTCACTTTACGAGTTACTTTCGAGCTTCAACAGGTATAACGTTAACGTTAGTATGCGTAAAAACAATAACAAGAATACGTGTGAAAATGGAGTATCGGTACTATACTGTAGAATGATCAGGGTCGGAGTGAAGTTCAACCGCATCTGAGTTCCAATGTCAATTGTTACCTTTTGTCTTGTCTTTTTAAAGGATGACCTGTGCGTTAAAAGTACATCATGCTCACTTTAAACTGACATACTGCACAAATGAACAGTTTAATTTTATAGATTATATGTAAACGTGTGTTTGTCATATAGTCATATTGCTTATTAATCATTTCATTGTCACCATTAATTATTCTCGTTGTAATGTACACTTCTCTAATAATGTGAAGCATGGGAACACATATCATCACGAGTTAATAGCGAAAGGTAGCGTTAGTGCTGTTTTGATTTCAACTAACGTGGGCACATGCATGGGAGCTATAGTATATTGTCAAACAATTGCCTATTGGAATGCTATAAATAGTCCGAGCTTAACAATTGCAATTTGATTGTTTAATAGAGCCACATAACTGTTTTGATTTTTCACGTTTTATGTCAAGTGCAAATGGTTCCATATATATCATGGAATGTACAAGTAGCTGGTCAGTCAGTTAACATTAGTAAACATACATGCTATGCATCTATGCTATGTTAGTTAAAGTTAGGTAAATATATAAACTATCCCTGATGATAAGCTTAATACGCTAAAAGCCAAGTTAATGGATTACCTGGTTCATTCGCACCCAGAGGAAGCCATAATTTACTCATCATATGAAATTGAGTACTGTGTTTTAGTTAATATCTAGTACCTATATTGTTAGTTCATACATTCTACGTTAATAAACCCATGAACAAAAAATATCACATTGTTATTATGGACCACAATTCAATATTTACTCGCTACAAACTGTCTGTCACACAGGTAAAAAATTCGGTAGGACTGGAGCTGATGGGGTATTTTTTGCGGCAGCGTCAATGATGCCGCATTTTTCACGGTGCGGACGTGCCAGTATACCTGACATTGTGGGAATGCGGCATCGCCAATCCGAGATGCGGCAGCACTGAAATTTAGAAATACCAGCTGAGATTCTTTTATTGTTAAATTTACGCTGACGCAATTCCGGATGCGGCAGCATCTCAACTCAAAGGAATCCTAAAAGTTGAATTTACGTTGCCGCATTTACAAATGCGGCAGCATCTCAACTCAACGAAAATCATAAGTTAAATTTACGCTGCCGCAATTATTAATGCGGCAGTGTCTCA
>JAQFYG010001469.1:0-18800 GCA_034694325.1 Entomobrya corticalis | reverse complement strand
GTGTCAGATGTCGGTTGTTTTTCATTGTCTACCACACTTGTCTTTTTTACGCTTTGATAAAGCTTAATGGCATTTATTTATGTTTAAACTAGTGAACCAAAGCTTCATTTCATTTGTAGGAATGTTTAAAAGTACCATAGTAAGACCTTACGTTGATACGTATACCGTTTTACATAAAAAATTGCTGGCAAGATAGATCATGCTGGACATACGTTTTTTTCCTCTGGTGGTAATCCCATGAAAAATGTGAGTATAGGTAGAGACAAAAATTTTTCGAAAAATAAGGAGAAAGCCACGCCCCCTAAATGATGTTTCTAAGGTTTTGAATAATATTCAAAAAATCAGGTCCCCCGGGAACGTAATTAGAGCTCTGCTCTGCTTTCTGGTTTGCAGTTTCCCATCATTTCATACACTTTCATAAGACCAGTTGGATAGTATCTACATAGACGATATCTGGCTTTCTAAAGGAAACAATAAGATAACAAGGGCGCCTATAGTAGACATGTGTACAATATAGTCAACTAATTTTTTGATCGGATATAAAGAAAAAAGGCAGAGCAGCCCTCTAGCCATCTGTTTCTTCTTGTGAATTAGATGAGAGCTGAGAGCACAAAAAAGGGTTTTATTTGACGAGAAGACGACTACTAAAAAACTACAACTTCTTGTTCAACATTGTTTTCTAACCCTTATCTATCCTTTTCGTATACATTTTTGTTGTGGTTAGGTGGTGGAATGGTGGCACTCGACGATACTAGACTTTCCTTCAATCTCAAAGTAAATGTAAACATCTTCTACAAGAGACCTCTCATACTTAAAGTAGTTCCGGCTAAATAAAATAAACCCGATTGTTTCAAGAAATCTGTAAAAGAAGGGGATATAATTTCAAATGGACTTGGTTGATAGTTGGTAGAGGTTTATTTCCAAACATGAAGGATTTATCTTTAATGCGGTCCAAAAAAGACTACCGGTATATTTGGATGTCCTTCACTCACTCAAATACTTTCATGTCGACTGTGTGGACTCATGTTAAATGCACTATAAAGAAATAAAAGTGAACACATTCTTGATAATAAACTTTTTTCATTTACCTCTATTCATTGTCAATTGATATAGTACCTTGCTGTTACTTGCTACACGGTTTTCAACTTTCATTATCAGTTGTAAAAGTAAAGAGACATGCTTAGTTTATTTAAGATTAAATATAGTAAGTGCCTTCAAATCTTTTCATTGGTTTCTTGAGTTCATCGATTAGGGTGTCAATCATGAATATCATAAAAGCATCAGAATAGAGAAGAAAAGAAAATTATTGTCATTTATATAAAAACAAGAGGAAATACAGGGGTGAATTGAAGCGACAACTAGTTTGAATGCAAACATTTTAGTAACTCAACCTTGGCTTATGTACCAGCTTTTGTTAATAAGCACGCAATGCCGTTTAAACATTCAACATTCAAATATTATAGGTTAATGATGTACCTATTATAATGCAAACCACCGCACTAGATCTGGTCGTAAACCCCGACAGGAAACATCTGCTCTCCTCCAACTCAAACTATATTGATCCATATTGAGTGTAAATCGCAAATATATCTAGCTCAGCGTCTGTAGCTGAAGTGCTTTTACCAGCACCAAAATGGTTTTCAATTAAACAAATCAAAGCAGGAAATTGGATTTGGGTGAGATGAAAGGTAGATGGATAGATAGATAGAGATAAACTATAAATTGTTCTCCATAATATATATACACAACCATAAGCTCTCTGTCTTCCTACCACAGCCACAAAATTCCAAGAAATCTTGTTCGCTGGTAGATGAAGAACTAGAAGAACAAAAAACGGATAAAATAAGCAAAACACAAACCTACTCTTCTAGTAAAATATATAGAACAAGAAAATATACATTGCGTGTGTACACGCAGGCCGAGCAGAATACAACAGCAGCAGCCAAACAATAGGCTTAACGGAAATCTTCTCTGCTACCCGTTAATTCAAAACTTTGTGAAGCGTGGAATATGAAAAAAAGAACAAGAGACCTAGAGGTTCATGGGTAACCCTTTTCTCTTTTTCAAGTATAAACACACTTTTTTTTATTATAACAGCAGCATTGAAACAAGTTTTTTACTTTTTTTACAAAATACAACTATACTTAAAATACAGACCACAACACCACACCGCTCTACCACCACCACCGCCACCTTCTTTCTTCATAATATACAGAGAATGAATGATTTACCGCTAACCAAGCACTTCTTAACAGACTCGTAAAACCGTGAAAACGCAACTCAACTTTTTTATGTGCCATATGGTCAAATATCTGTTGTTTGGCTCTGTCTCTTTTCCTCGTTTTCTAACAAGATATCCACCACCACCATACCTTCTTATTTATTTAGTTTTTCACTCCTACACACTAGGCATTACATATATAAAAAACAAGGACATGTTTGTCTCGTTTTTCTCCTCAAGAGAGAAGACAGCAAAAGGATCTTATATATTTTATATTATAAAATCTTATGGGAGTTTACTGTTCACCAAGAGGGAAAAAGAGAAAGGTGTTCAGTGCTCAATATCCAATACGTATGGATTTCATTTGACAGACTAATACAATATTTCATGCGGTTCCACTCTGTATGTTGTCCCTAATATCCACTCCGAACAAAAAACTGGACTGGATATCTGGTAAAGTAAGTAAAAGTAAACGTTAAGAAGAGAAGTAGGAAAAAATCCGATGAAACCTGAGCAAAAATATCTCTGGAGTCTTTCCGACATATTTTTGGTTTGCTGGATGGAGAAAGAAGAGAAAGCTAGAGAGAAAGGCTGCTTTCCATATAAATATTTTTTATTATCGCACGTTGCACACGCACACGGGTCTTGACTCAAGTCAAAAGGATAGGATGGAATCCTTTTAGTTTAGTGGAAAACGAGAAATATGATCATCATCATGTACTACCACTTCATATGGTATGCATTTGTTAATAAAAATAGGTGAGTTAAGTAGATATGTCTATAAGTTTAGTATAGGATTTTTAACGAGTCATATTATTCAATTCAATAAATTTTCACCCATATATTTTTTTGGAAAACCGAATAATTTTCCAGTTATTTTGTACGTGAGAGATTCACACTTATCATTTCCTCGATTTTTATACTTTTTACCATAAATTTTACCGCATATTTATCCAATCCTATTAACAATGATTGAGTAAGTGAACTTTTTCACGAAATCTTTAATTCTCTCATCTCCTCTTTTGATTTCATCAATAATGTTTTTCTTTTTGTCTAGTCAGTTCTCTAAACTTGACTCTAGAACTTATTATTACTTATTGAATCTCTTGGGTTTATTTCCTTTTTTTCTTTCTTTCTCCCATTTTCTGAATGAAAGGAAAAAAAGTGAAAGTGAAAAATAAGAGTATCTCTCGGCCAAGGTACTAATAAATTCTCACGTGAGAATAAGAGTAATGAATGCATTTAAATTAATGAATCCCCAAGCTCGTCTGTGAGTCTCGTCTTCTATTCCATTATTCCCTTTTTTCATACCGAAACAAAAATCCAGCCTTGATTCCAGTTTAGAAGCCTAGCGGCATAGAGAGGTGCAAAATGTGATGAAAACCGAAAGGAAACAAGGTACCAAACACCATATTGCACCGCAACAGCAGTAACAAGAAAAGCTATAAAAAGGTAGCCAAAATGTTGAATGGAGGTGGTGCGTATCTTCTTCTGAAACTGAATAATGCATGAGGAGACAGCGGTGTTGCGGAGGAGGTGGTGAGTCGTATGTGCAGTAGGTAAATATCACCAAAATACAAAGAAAAAAATGTGATCCTTTCAATAAACGCTCATATATGTAACTAACCCTGTTAAATCTTCAAAAATAGAGAAAAACACAGTTCTCCTATTGTTTATATGCATATTACATCATCAGTTTTATTTAAGTCTGGAACAGCAACAAGCGCTAAGATTATTTTTGGTTTTCTGTATGGCCCTGTGTATTACTGTTTTTACTGAAAATTACACACCATTTGTTGCTGTGACTTGTCGTCTTGTAGAAAGCGGATGCTGTATCTTGTATTTCTTTTCTTCTGGAGACCGACACACCATAATAATCGATAGGTCCCTTGCTACACAGTTTCTTTTTTGTATCTCCAGGATCAGCCGAGAAGAAAAGCAACAGGGTCGTTAGTGAAAAAGGATATAAATATAATAAACCATGTAATAAGGCGAACGTGTTGAATATTATACATGTTCATATGAGAAGAGCTAAGGAAAGCTTTAAAAAATAAGTTTTTCTCCCTCTTCTATGCCTTCTTACTCTTATTTTTTTCCACGCTGCGCTGTGATGCTAATATCCGGAGGAACACACAGGAAAAAGCGGAGAATTATGATGACGCAAAAAAAAACTTGGCTTGGCTGGCTTTTCAAGCAAACAGCCGCAAGTATTAAATGGAAAGGGTAGCTTATTTGCTGTGTGCTTTCTAAACTAAACATGATTTGTTGGATCTCATGAAATAATAGAAGTCTGGCAGACAGACATCCTTTTTGTATGCAAAGACGCAAGATATTATGTTTTTATATAATATGCAGGTTGTGTGCTATATAAAAAAGCATATAAAAAGGGTTGGATGAGCTAACCTGTTGAACAAGCGGAATGAGCGTACGTTCAATGCTCTTGGTCTTGATTTCCGGAAATCCTTGAGGGAAAGCATGAGCGGAAGCTGAAGATGTAGAAGCGGCAGCAGGAGCAGCATTGGCGGTGGCAGCAACAGTAGCTCCGCCGCTGCCACCACCACCACCAGAGGCCCCTGCAATAACAGAACCAGTCTCTCCAAGATCACTACTCGTGTGAATCGTCTGACTATCATCATTGTTTTCGTCCTCTTCGGAAAAACCTTCTGGAGACAATGCACAGGCCATAGTAGAACTCCAATTTTAGAGATAAAAAAGATGAGCGTGTCTTCTTGGCACATGCACACACGTTTTTTTAGTAAAAACCTAAAGTTTTACTTAATAGTTCTTTTGACCTTATAGTTACAGTGTCACATCAGCTTTTCTCGTAACATGTTATTAGAGGATGAGGAGACGAGATTCGCAGATGATTAAGAATAGTAATTAGTATTGTTAGGGGAGGCTGCATCAGTAAGTGGAAGTATTTATACCAACTTGGATTATTATTGTAGGCTATTATGAAGTACATTTTGGAACTTTTGTAAAAAATGTTAAATAGTTAAATGTATTGTCATAAGTTGTAAAACTTTTAACGTATACCTAACACAACTTGTTCATTGTAGACGTGCGTTTTGTGTGTAACTTTTTCTCTCTCCATTTCTTTTTTTATTCAGTTTACTCGAACACATGATGACAAATTTATATTGCAACATGCTTTTTCTAGTTTGTAACATTTTGTTCTATAAATTTCACAAACACTATTTTTCAGATAATACTCTTTTGTAGTAAATTTACGATTCAATCTATCAGAAAGTCATCAGATTAAATCACGATAACTTTCATCAACACGAACAAGGAGAGACACCATTTGACACAGTATACAAGATTAATCACTCATTAATAACCTACTAAACGGTGATAATAACCTTATTGGCAATACAAATGCAACAATTATTATTGTTTTCTCACAATAACATAGATACAAATGGTAGTAAAGCGTATCGTTCGACACATAAATTTCAGCCGATGAAGCCAGAAGCATTTACAAGTCCTTGTTCCCAGGTCTTCAGATTCTTAGATTGTACGGATATTTTTATCTGTTGTTTATCTGCTTTACTTACTTTCACAATAACATAATATGTATCAAGTATAGCCTCTATAATTTTGAAAATATCATATCATAACTTTCACAATATATATCATCAACTAGTCGTATTTCACTGGCATCACATCGCATATTTTTCTTCTTACTTCCGTCTAAGAAATTGTTTATGACTTTACGCTCCTTTCTTTTCCTGCCCGATGGCTAGCACAACAGCACCGGCACTGGAACTTTCTCCTTCCTCCCAACATTCACATCTTCTTTTCTGTGTTTTCTCTAAAAGGTCATTATACACAACTGCATACACAGTAACAATACATAAATGATGTAGTACTCTTCCTTCTTCCACTTTCCTCACATTCACGACGGAAGCAGCAATAACAACTCTGGTGATTATTCCGCTTACAGATCATTATTACTGAGGATGTTGATAGCAATAATGACAAAAATAATAACTCAAGCACAGGCTATATGGCATTTTACTCAAGGAACTGTAGCAGCTGGCGTGTTCACAATATTCCATGAGAGCACAAAACACGAATAGCTATAACGGTCATATTTCCACAAAACATCAACTCAGCTTGTTACTTTGAAAAAAAAATGAGTGCTGATGATTTCACTTTTTGTCCTTCCTCTTCTCTTGGATAAAAGTTCATCCTGCAAATATTTTTTGTTTTAGAAACGATGATGACGGTAATAGCAAAAGGATGATGACGAAGATTAGTATAAAAATTAATCGGTAACTTAATATATTTTTTGAACTTGTCCTATCAACGTCTACAGATGCGTTGCTCTTTTCCAAAAAATTAACATTGAATCTGAAAGAACTTAAAATAAAGTGATGCGTTAATAATGCAACAACATCAGATTGATCATCACGAAAATAGCAGTATCATCATCAAGTTTTTCTTTGAAGAGATATTGGACTTGGACTTGCTTATTTTTTATTATTATATTTTTTATTATTAAACATAGGGAAAAGGGTAAAAGATGAAACGATCTGTTTGGTTCATTTTCATCATGATGATCATATAATATGTTGGGCTTGCTTTTAGCTTGTGCAACACCACCACATAGGGTTTCATATTTCCGTTAATGACGCACATTGAACACCCATACGTTCACTCACTCATATCGCTAAAATGGATGATGATGATGATGATGATGATGAAGTGCCATGTGATATTTTATATAGCTCCTGGCTCCCTTTCACTCTTCATCAAACAGAAGGCGAAAAAAACCGAGGCGGGTAGAATTATACGGATATAGCATGGTAGATATTTTGTGTATAAGTAGTTGTTACAAAGTGCTAAAAAACATCATCGCCACCATGGACCATTTTCCTGATATTTATGGGTTTTCTGGTGTGTTGCTCCCCGAAGGTTGCTTCTCTTCTTGATATTCTATGGATATTTGGTTGGATTGAGCGAATCGACAAATAATCATCCGGTTTTTTCTCCTTTGTTTGCAAAGAGGAATGAATATAGCCATCAAAAAAGGATACTTATCTTGGTGTGACCAACGTCTGTGTCAGGTTTGGAGAGAGGAGCACTGCTCTTTTTTATAGACAACGTGTCATATTACATTTTGCCTGAAGATTTTTTTGCATGATGACTACAAGTTTATTTCCCGATGCTGACTTTCTCGGGGTGAAAGTTATCACCAGAGACAATTTTCACACTGAAATAGCAGAAGCTGAAGAGATACTTTTTTTATGGTTTCAAAACTTGCAAACTTTTACAGAGAGAAAACCACCCTGTCTATTGCACATAGTAAAACTGGCACTTATTTCTCCTCAAACTTTTATTTTTTCCAACATATTCGTTTTATTTTAGTAGAGTTAAATTCACAGTAAAAAAGAGTTTTTGACGACTTGCAGAAAGGTGGAAAAGAAGAGACGTCATCTTTTTCAACGATAGTTTTCGATGATATGGTGAGACTTTTGACAACACTGAAATGACATAATACACAAAATATATAAGTAAGTATGCCATTTTTAATGTATTCAACATTGACATTCAAACAAAAAAGTGAAAGTATATATAATTCAATTCTAAATTTTTGAATGTCTAATCATCTAATCATTCATGCATAAAATAAAAACTTTTTTATTCAATTTAATACCGAAAATGCAATGTATCTCATCCATCACATAATTTTATTCTTCAACATAAGTGACAGCATTCTAACACAATATTTTAAACATCAATTTTCCCCTCTTCAAAATTTTCTTGAGTGGAAATAATTCCTATAATATGTAATTATATAGAAAAGTACAATGTACTATCTAGGCACTTTACAGGAAGAAGAAGACAAGCCTCTACAAGAAATATATTCTAGAAAATGCCTACTATCAAGAATAGCTGCCTGTTGCTGCTATTCAGCCGTATACACAAAAAAGGTCCTTAGGGATTCGATTAATGTACAAGAAACGGAATCTTTCCAACAACCTCTTCTCCTCCCACTCTCCGCTCATTTCCTTTTCGCTTCACTTTCTCCCAGAGAACAAGCCTCTCAACGGAGATATATTATTATCATGCCTCAATTCAATTCTCTCTTCTTCACAAGAACAAGTATATCAAATAATAAATAATGGTGCTGCTTTCACCAGCACTGCATCAAATTTCCTATCATCAAGCTGCTCTTCTGACGACGAAGAACACGATGGTGATGGTGCTGAGTGTCAACGAAGAAAAAAAGAACATCACATCACTTATCAAACAACATGAGAGATAGACAGAAAGAGAGAATGCTTATTCTTTTCACATTTTTTTCTAGAAAATTTTCCTCCTCTCGCTTCCTCTCACATCATCTTTTCTCTTCTTCTGCTATCAATGCTTTATGTATAATATGCGATTGTTCGCTAATAGACAATACACTTTTGGTGCTCTTTTAAGCACGAAATGCATTGTTTTTTGGGAAGTTTTTAGCTATTTCAACAATCAATAGTGGCAGACGGGCTCACATTTATATACTTTCATTTATGCTTGAAAATTACACAATATTTTCTTTAATTGGATTTCACACTCGAGCATTGCCGTTAATTTGCATATAATGATGAAAACTATGCAGTTTTCCGAGTGTTCCGAATACAAGAAATTACATTAATTCATGTTTCTGCAGCATGTATTTTCCTTCGAAAGCATTTTTACTTATTCAGATTTTCTGTAGTTTCTATTGATTTTCTGACCAATATGCGTACAAGGCTAATCCGTCATGCCAAGTTTCAGGGGAGACACGTGCGTTTTTGTTTTCCTTTGCATATGGTTTTCGTTTTACGTTTGCACGAAACTGTAACTCGAGAACTCATGAGGGAGTAATGGGCTTGTATGTTTACAGGTAAAATCTGCTTTTAATCTGTGCACTTCAAAATACGGAAGTAATGGGTGCGGTTTCTTAATCTAAAAATTGGGTTCTACCGGTAAAATAAAAAATTAGACTGCGGCATATTATGTAATTCTGGTTGCAATTCGCAAAAGGAAGCTAACAAGCTTGTTGGTGTAGAGATCTTTATAAAAAACAAGCATAGTATACCTAAATACAAATGTAAACAATGCGTTATGTAAAAGTCCTAACTGTGCGACATTTCATTTCATTGATAAAATATAATTGATGACTTTTATTTTTAGAAACTCATGTCCTTTTAGATTTTGAGTTTTCCTGTTTGAATTTCAATTAAATAGTAAACATAATATGAGTTTTTCAGTTTTATGTTCTCCTTACAAATATCAAAAGAAAGTACAGCCTTTTCATTCAACTAGGTAATACGTAACGAATGTAAAAGCTTTTCAAACTTGATTAATTGGAATTGTGCGGTTTCTTAAATATCCCGAAATCGCCATTGTACAAATTACAAAACCTTCAATTTAGTAGTCACTCCACAATGGAAAATTATGCAAACAGAAACAATATGATAAAATAAAATACTACGCGTAAAAATACTTTTAACGCACGTATCACTCACAATATTATGTCAAACGATTTCATAGGCTAAGGCTAATGATGGCAAAAGAAAATTTTGGGATGGGAATTTCTACTTTTTTGCTGTAAGTGAAAACAATAGAAAGAATGAAATGTGAAGAAAATTTAATATCAAGGACTTAG
Organism: Entomobrya corticalis; assembly: GCA_034694325.1. Lineage (NCBI taxonomy): Eukaryota > Metazoa > Arthropoda > Collembola > Entomobryomorpha > Entomobryidae > Entomobrya > Entomobrya corticalis. The sequence goes on along the minus strand of JAQFYG010001469.1, from coordinate 8,937 downwards.
ATCGACGCATGTTTTCTTCCCTACTGACATTCCCTACTGACTACTGACTAAAAGCAGAGCATTCCTTTTCTTAGGCCGTAATAAATTCACAAGGGATCAATTTACCAAAGCTTATAGTAGTCTACAGTCTACATAGTCCACGCAATTTTCGGGATTAGAATACTAGTCATCCATCCATTTTGTATGATTGCGTTTTACAGATTGTAAAACTTGCGGTGTGTAGATTGCGTAAATACAATACGTTACGTAGTCAAATAAAACTAAACTTTCAAAAGTAGGCTTATAGGTAAACGTTTCTTTTCAACATCTGCAGGTATTTAAAAATTGATACTGCTGAATTGAATATTTTTGAAAAGTTTAACTTTTGCTTGTAAAATTTACAAATGGACAGAGTACACAGAGTTCATATTTATTGTAAACCATTTGAATGCAATGTAGCGGTCTACAACTATTGGACAATGCATTGCAACAAACTCGGGGTATTCGCAAACGATTTGAAGAAAAAACTTATTCGATGAATGAAATGTGTTCATTATAAATCTCCAGAAGCGATGCTAATGAAGCTTGTTAGTGTATCACATCACATGATGTAATTTATACCATCCCCATTTATACTTCTTCATTCCTGAAAGCATGTTTGCGATAATGATTGCATCAAAAACCATCTCTTTTTTTTAAATCTGCAAAATCAAGTGGTGATTGTTTTATTGTTTCAGACATGTCTACTCTACAGTTATAAACTAAACTCTTTAAAATCAAATCCCTTAAAATTTACATTCACCAAAGTTAGCATCAAGGCTGCTACTAAAAACCAAAACTTTTAGGCTTATGCAGACCCCAAAGCACAAAATTTCATGTGATATCATCTCTCATTCATGTTGTTATACGTAGCTCATAAAACAATAGATTTTTTTAGAAAGTTTAATACTTTTCCCGATGCATACACACGACAAAATATAAAAACGGATCCAAATTCCCAATATTATTTACAATAGTCTATTTTCTATTTATATTTTCTCCGAAAAGAAACAAATAAATACCTAACTTCAATCAATCCAACATCTAACCAACACATTGACGTTGACAGAAGCAAAATGAAGAGAAACGCAGAAAAAATATATAACTACCGGAACGTAAGTAGATCGCAAAATCATCAAAGAGAAAATACGAACGAGTACACACACAAATAACGGTGCATTTTCATCTCCTCCTCTCCTCCTCTAATATTCTCTATTTACCTTTATAACTTTTATATACCGTTTACCGATACACACATGCATATTGGCAAAGTACAGACGTCATCCCTTCCAAAAAATCTTTTCATTGGATTGCCATTATTTGATTATTTGTCCACCTCGAAAACTAAATGCACTATGCGTGTAGCGATTACACTTTTTCCTTTACTTTTTTTCTTTTGCTTACTTACAACCCAATATACTATTTTTGCCAGACTTTTGGTTCTTCTTTCAAGCTCTCTCTTTATTATTTATACCAAAAAATCCTTCTTGTTTCTTTATGCAAAAAATTGGAAATGGAAAATCTACCAAGAAAATATCATGCAGTCACTCTTCTGGCACAACAAATACTACTACTACTCTACTCCTATAAATTGCATTGCTTCCTATTTTTTTCTTTTCTTGAGTTCCAACCTCCAACTCAAACTCTCACTCAAACACCAAAACCAATTGAAGCCATAGTCAAAAAAGTCAGAGAGAATCAACGTTACGTTTACAACGGTGGTGGTGGTGGTGATGACGGAACATACCACAGAAAATAAGAGATAGATAGCGAGAGTGCATATGATAAGAAGAAGGCAACGGCAATATTGTATGTGACGGTTATACTATTTGCGTATTATATTGATATATCATTATGTAGGTATTGAAATCTGTAATCCTCTACTCTAGTTCTTTTTTTTCTTGAATCACATGTTGTCGTGGTCGGTGTGCGGCGTATTATCAAAATAACCAAACCACTATGTATTTATAAGAAATAAGATAAAAAACCAAAGTAGAAGAGAATATGTTTATATGTTTTTCTACATTTTTTGTAGACCTTTGGCTTATTTTCTTCACACAACAACATACATACCTATATTTTACATAGATGCAAATATCAGCATGATCTTCTAAACAGAAAATTTGGAGAAAATAAAGAGAAGTGCCGGGTAATATACAAATATACATGCCTCCTGATATACATTTATTTTCCAAGATAACTTGTATGTGTGTGGCTCTTTTTTTAAAGAAGATGTAGAAAAACAACGTATGTGTATGTAAAATGTAAACCGATTCACTTTTTCTTTTGCTTTTTATTGAATGAGCTTCCCCCGAAACTATACTTACAAACGTTAACATGCGGTGATGTTTTCAACGAGAAAAATAGCATGGTTTATAATAGTAGTACGTAGTAGTATTTTTGTTGGTGTGTCGGTGGCAAGAAAAAAGTTGTATTCTTCTCTTTTCTATTCTATCTTCTGCCTTGAATACCTCACTCCCTGTCTTTTTTCATCTCCTTCTTCTCCGGTTTCATTTCACTTGTTCTTTTCGGTTCAGTTTCACTTGACTTTTTCACTCTCTCTGTCTCTTTTCCCTTCTACTTCTTCTCTTTTTACTGCAGACACACAACATATTATAGTAGTAGTAGTAAATAGCGGTATTGGTGGAGAAGTACAAGACATGTTTTAATAATATTATGTAGTAGTAAGTCTCTGGTATTTATTGGAAGTTCTATGAGCTCTCTCCCAAGTATAAAATGTACAAAGCTGCAAAGATTTTTTTTGGGTCATGAATATATGTATTCTCTGTTTTATATGGTTTAGTACTTGAATAAAAGTTTACAAGATTTTTATGGAGAGAAGTAATGTGTAAAGTGGCAAGTAGTAGATCTACTAGTAGTTAGTAGACATAGAGCATATTATTTTTTTTTGTATACTCTAGTGACTAGTGATCATATATACCCTCTGGTTTGTTCAAATTAGATAAAGTGTCTGTAGAGGTGATATAGAAGATGGTGATCATGATGATGGTATTCTTCTTCCCTTTCTCTCTTGACATCGTCAACGTGCCAATATCGCCAGTAAAATTTCCATAAGCAATACATATTATTGCAGGAGATTCTTTTTTGCTGGGCTATTATAAATGTCGGCATATACAAACATCACACAATGTTAAGTTACTTTATTTTCAGTGTTGGTATAGCTCTTGTTGAGATAACATTACACTATGTATATCAGCATTCATCACGTTTTCGCCGTGATAATAGTAAACACATCTTATTTATATGGGAAAAAAGAAGAAGAAAAGCACACATCACACCAAAGCCATAAGCCACCATACAAAAACCAAAAATATTGTGTACTTGACTCTCTCCTTTATTATGTATTTCTTTCTCGGTTTTGTCGGCCTTCAGTCTTGCTTATGGTTTATGCTTAAAGAATATTATTATTATTATATTTTTCTTGTATTTTTTTGGACTGAAGTATGTTATGTTGATGATGTGAATGCGCCTTTTCTCTTTTCTACTTTATATACTTACCAGTATCAAAAGCAATGACGCTTTTTGTTGTGGGATTCGTTTGACCAGAAGAGAGGAAAATAATCCGGAGAGAAAAGGGAGAAAAGGATGAGAGGTGAAGAGAGAAAGGCATGAAGGTTTTGAATGTTGAATTCATAGAAAATAAAAGAGGATTGTGTATTTATGGCTATGCATCATATGAAGACTTTGAACGTGTAGTTTGCTCTCGGTATTTTTATGGAAGCTCACACGCTTTATGCATTCTGGTATTTTCTTCCTTTTTTGTGATATGACGATAATGAAAGTTATAATCATTCCTCACATTTTATTAAAGATCCATATATTTGTAGTAAATGTGTGTAAAGGTATTTATCAGACTATTATCAGCTTTTGTGTGTTTTTATACTCTACTTTGAAAATGATATAAGGCAAAATAATGCACATTAAATTATCCTTAGTACATTCGTAATATTTTTGTTTGTTCTGATTTATAGCATAGCATATATACAAGCGCTTTTTGCTGTAATAAATAAGTATACAACAATGAAAAAGACTAACAGCAAATAGTACTTTCAAGCCGCAGTATCACATAAACTTATTGTTTTAAAACAGAACGCCTTTGAAACACTTTTCTGCAGCATTTATATGTTCCAACAATTTCCTGACTACTTCCTTTTAATAAACCATGGAATGAGTTCATTATGGTGTCAAAATCAAAAAAAACTTCATTTAAACATTTTTGGTCAATCATCTGTCCTTTTTTCATTAATAAACAATTGTAATGTAGATTGCTAATGCAAAAGCCGGTTGGAGTCCAATATGATACATCTGACAACAATATCCATAACGCTCTGTTTTACATTTATTATCATCGCACAGCTTGCGTTTTTCTCCTTAATAAAGTTGTAAAAGGGAAACATGAGTGAGCAGTATACGTTTATGTACAAAGTGCATAGAGCACACAGTAGGTGGAAAAACGGAAAACGTGTAACAAGTGTCCTTTTTCACAGCATCGCCTTTTCCCATAGCAAACAACACTTTTGAAAGCCTAGCAAGCAGCTAAGCAAAGAAAGAAACTCTTTAGAAACTATATATCTCCTTCTCTCTTGCTTTACTGCTGCTTTTGCTTTTAGAGCCATATTACGATGTAATAATGTGCAAACATTTAGGTACAAAAATTTTCTAAAGGACTCCATTTGACTGAGAAGAAAATACAGTCTTTAGAGCATGTTGTGAGCATAGTACTCTATCTATTTGCATGAGATTTTTGTTTAAAGCCACTCTCATTTCTCATCTTATCTCAACTCGCAATCAGTCAGTCAGCAAAAGGAAAAGGAAGGAAAATACTACTTACATTATGTGTATCTTTTACTAATAGGTCTACATTATATATGAACACATAAGCTAAAAACAAATAAAATTAATTGATTTTCCGGTTTACTTTCACTGATTATCACACAATTTTAAACACAGCTAAGTCATACTGTGAGTCTCTATTGAAAGTCTCTTTTCCATATACAATTTTTTCTCAGAAACTTTTGCATCCATCTTTATTTGAAGAGAGACTAAATCAGAGCTGAAAGCTGAAGGTTGTTTTTTATAAATTAAGTAGAAGAAGAGAAAGTTTTAATTTTGTCTTCAAGCAGCCCATCCACCAACTATCTAATGACACGACACGTTACTTAATAAAACCCCTATCTAAATATACCAACAAATTCTTTATATATTCTTTGGCTTCGTTTTCCCATAAAAACTTTCACTATTGGTGCATTATAATAAAATATAACCTGATGTTATTAATATATACTTATTTATATTTCTCATTATAGCATGCATAATGGCAATCACTGAGCAGAATTTTCATCCCTGAAAGAAGACATTCTACCTACATAAGTAGCTCAGATTGATTTTCAACATGCATAGCTGCATAACATTTATATATACACAGTATATATTCTATCTCCACACAACACACATACCATCATCATCATTATGCTTTCACATCCTTGTCCTGCGGCTCCTGCTTTCAACTCTTTTTTGCCTTTATTCTTTCTTTCTTTAATGTTTACGTTCCAGGAAAATACTTTTTTTTCTCCCTGAGTAACTTCCGTGAGATTGATTCACATTTTTATTACTTGTTACTTGACATATACTCTTCTGCAACTATACCATATATACTTGTTTTCGAGTTTTTTCTTTTTATTCACAACAGAAACATAATAATATGCAGAAATACTCAAAAACACAGGTATGCATAGAAAAAAGTGAAAGCTGTACAAGATATTTTTTTCCTAGTAGTGGGTGGATGAAAAAAAAATTAAAGTATCAACAACTGTCTAGTTTCGCAGTAAAATGTCTACCCATATGTAACTTATACAGTACAGAAGATCAAATCCACTTCTAAAGAATAAGATTTTTCAGTAATATATACCACATAGCATAATATCATAATATTTTTTTACAATGGGAGAGGAGAAAGAGTGTCGCAGCACCAGCAGCACTGCTGTCAATACATCCATATCCTCCACTCTCCCCAAAATACATATATGTATTTTTTTAAAGCTTACATCCTTTTTTTTTGTAAAAAACGAACAACGGGATAACTGCAAGGACTTCTCTTTTTACAATTTTATATTAAACTTGAAGATTGAAGATCATTTCTTCCTTTTTTATGCATGGCAATATACCTTTCTTACTCATCGCCTTTTTTTCTTGCTTCCTTGCTATTTCACAAAAGTGAAAGTGATACTAGACATAAGGACATGATATTATAGAGGAAACACATTTTTTGATTTGTCGTCTTGACTCGTCAGTCGTCTCAAATAAAGTAGAAATATATTACAAAAAGGACACAAGAGCATACAAAAAGAGACTATTACTTTTCACTCGTTATTGTTGTACAAAAGAAGAAGGAGCAGATGAGATGTTGATGTTGTAGTAATACATTTTTTGTTGATGAAAAACGGTGAATTGTAAGGGGAAAAATCTCCACAAAAGAGAAAGATCTATTGGTTGATGTAGTAGTCTGTATAAATGTGCATCCGGTATATACAGAGAGAAGAAGAGATGAAAAGGTGGATGGATGGTGAATGCATGAATTGAAAAAAAATCCTGTCATTCATTTGTCCCAGAAGCAAACCAAAAATGTCACGTGTAGACACGTATGATCTGAATGAGACGATGAACTAGCAACAACGGTGGAATCCAATAATAATTTCACTTTAGCCGTTGCAGTGGTAGTGGTAGCCAGCGTGAGCACTATTTTCCTGTCTTCGTTTCTACTTCCCATATTTGCATAATGAGACAGCATATGATTTTCCATGAAAATCCAGTTTTTATTTATGCACCACAATGAAAATTAATACACCATTTTACACTCATATATTCCCACTAAGCACTCGGCTTTTTCTTTTACAAGAAGACAGGTATGTCGGCTATGTCGGCGTAGGTATAAAAAAATTTGAATATTTTATACAAAGAACATAATAGTAATAATGAAAGAGAAAATCCTTTTTAATTTTCCAGAACTGCCTGCATGTTGCCTACATTCCACTGTAAGATTACTTCCGTTATGAATACATCAACAAGCACCTCATTAGCACTTTCCCATAAAAGCACACATCACATCAAACATTGTTGTTTCCCATCCGAAACGAAACGAGTCAATAACAATAAAAAACACACACAGAGAACAACAAATGACAAAAAAAAACTCGACTATATTTTTGCACGATGGACGTATATATAGCTTTGCAAGCACAAATAGCACTTTCCTTTTACAAAGTCACTTTTTTATTTGGATTTTTTCAATAACAAAAAAACAGTCACACTTTTACCTTTACGTTTTACTCATTTATCATCGTATTACATCGTACCAACAATATATCCACTTTTTGCCACTTGCTTATTGCCTCCTTGCAATCCAAACGTGCACTGACATAAGGTTTCACAAAAAGGAAATGCTTTGCTTTAACTTCTCTTCTTCTGGCACAATAAAAGCTCCTCCACCACTACAACCGTCACTTCTCTACAAACTCAACCGTCTACAACTACCACTCTTACTTTACTACTACAACAACGTACTACATAACAGATTTGCAAAAGTGTTCCAAAAAGGAACTCGCTACTACTATTTCCACCGATACTACTACTACTAGCTAGATTCGTTTTTTTATGAAAGCTGAGCCACACACACATATACACATATATACACGCAGACCCGTCGTCGTCGTTTCTCTCGTGTGAGCTTTGTTCAATTTTTTTGAGTGTTTCTAGATGGGAAATAACGGTGTGATATGTGTGTGTAATAGTGTGACTTGTGAGTAGGTAGGCATAATCAGAGCACGTTGCTTTTGATACCGTATGATAGCTTGTCTCACATTTGGTCTTTTTCTCTCTTTGGGAAACTGAAAATTCTCTACGAGGAAAATATGTACAAGTAGTGATGGTGGTAGTAGTAATAACAGCATCAACTATAAAGAAATTACACACGTTAACATAAGTGCTTAACTTTATATATTATGTAGGCATAATAATAATCATAATATCTCCCATTTTCCTTTCAGTATGTCTCTGTGTGTATTCTTCTCTCTCTGTATTTTTCCCGTTTACTAGTCACCAGCTAAAGTTAAGTTAACCTTTTTTGAAAGGAGTGGAGTAGTGTAATGGACGGGAATTCTATCAGCAATCTTGTATTTTATTATGAGCAAGTCAAGTTAAAAAACTTGAGAATAATCAGTTACAACAGAGCAGGAGGAAAACGCAGAAAAGCTAGTAGATGGTTTCTATTAGGCGTCATCAACAACACAAGAAGGAGAAGATGAAGAAGAACGTCATCGGATCAGAGAGGAAGTAAAAGATGAAAAGGGAAAAAGTGAAACGAAAAAGAAGGAATCTTGAGTATGGTGGCGGCAGTAATAATAATGCAGTAGTCCAACCAGGACGGTTAAAGGAGTAACTTGGCACGCATAAATTGGAAAATGGGACTTTTTATCTTAAAAGCTTGTGTGTTGTTTAGTTTCATATAAAATATTGAGTTAAGTAAGTGTAGTTTATGCCGATGTGATAAATGTAAATGAAAGCGACTAGACACACATTTCAGCTATATGTAGCTTGTTTCAAAGCTTGATATTATTTTTATAGGGAATTATAGTTTTCTCATTAAATTTCAAGTGTTATATTGGTTCCAAGTGTCAATTATATTTTGCTTTATGTTTGAATGTGTCCCATTTTCTGTTTTTTTCTGAGTTAATGTGCGTAACATAGTAGACTATGAATAATGCGATCAATCTTATTCGAAGGGTTGATATTTAGCTTTAAAAAAGAAATACGTATTTATACGATCCTTACAAACACGTGCCAAAATATTGTATGGAAATGTATTGTATTCAAAATTATCTTCTTATCTCTTGGGCTCCCTCA
>JAQFYG010001468.1:0-18809 GCA_034694325.1 Entomobrya corticalis | reverse complement strand
CAGACGACATTTCGTCCACACATCCCAAAAAAAAATTTGCATTACCAGTATGTACCAAATCCTTTGGTACATAATAAAGTTCTTTTAGACTTTCTAGTAAATGAATTCGTTTTATTCATTTGAAAGAGGAGTACTTTTAAGAATCCCATCACAAAATTAATAATAATAGTTATAATCACCAGATTTCCTTTTCTGCTCCTGTTTCGTGACATCATCGTCATTATCACAGGCATGGCAGCGTATCTTCGTTCTTCCTTGTCTTCTCAAAACGTCTTGGTTGGTCTTTTGGTGGTCCTTGTTTACTCCTCGTAAAACTCATTTGTTTACATGAATACTTCTTCATCATTATTTTTTATCCCATTACGTTATGCAATTAGGCACTTATTTCATTTTCGTTTTCTTGGAAACCAGATCATTTGATTATGAAACGGATAGAAGGGCAAAGGGAAACACAAAGAAGTCTCTGTTCAAAATTCAGAAAGCCTCCCATAAACATAAAAAAATGGTCGACAAGTTTTTGTAAAGTAGTAATTTAATTTCATTTGTCCAACGTCTTTGAATCTTAAGACAGTAAATAGTTATTATTAAATTTAATCTTGTTTCATGAACATTTATGTTACGGATAAAAAATTTAAAAAATTAAAAATATACTGACAACGAGTACAGTGTTGTATGTTTTATTATAGAATTCTCAGTTCGCACTGTAAATTACACTAAAAATCGCAATGAATCATTCATATGCCTTCAACGAAGCATTTCTATAAAATTATATGGCATCATGTTACTAATTCCAAGAAACGACAAAATCAGTAATTCAATTAAACACAATAATTCTTGGATAATCTTATGTGCTTCAAATGTGTTGTTCAAGCTATTTACATACTAAAATTCGTTCACAAAAGCCACATAGCATTTTTGCTTCAAAGAAAAAAAGTATGCTGTTTTAATAAACAAAATTGCCTTTTGCAGAAGAAAATGCAAACGACAATTTACATTCCTTCTGTCTTGATAATTCTTTTTCCGAAAGTATAAATATACAGAATACAAAAAAACAAAGTGTGTAACTTGTATTTTAATGGATGCATAAATGTAGCCATTTAGCGGATGCTTTGAAATGTAATGTATTATGCATGCATACTAAATGGCTATAAAAATGTACACAGAAGACAGAAGAGTAAAGAAGCACATTAAAGATCTTCATTAGGAATAAATATTCACACTTTTGAAAATGTGTGTGCATTTAAAATTATGTAACTTCCATGTACTTTGTACAAGCACTTAATACTAACACCACCACCAAGATCACCATTTCCAGAGTTATGTATACGCCATGTAAATGGTGTGATTCTTATTTAATAGAGCTCTTTTTTGTTTTCTACTTTGGTAATGTGTTAAAGTAGAGATGCAGACGATGGTGGAAAAGGAAGATGCTTAACGCAAAATGGTTCATGGAGAAGTTAAGGCGATAATGCGGATTCATCAACAACAACATCAGCATAGAATCGTTGCAAGCGTAATAAAACATCTTTATTTCTTCTCGAAAAAAATCCATTTAGCTGTTTCGGTCATCATCATCGTCCCTCGCGTTTAAAACGAAGTAAATACATAAAAATCATTTGGTACTTTAATTTTACATATTCAGATATATATGCCTTTTTGAGCACACAGGGTTACTATAAAATATTTCATTAAATACAGTAAAAAGTTTTAAGACATGGTGGCATATGCAGCCGCATGAATATTCTACATGGTCATTTAGAAGTTCCTGTTTTGACCATTGACTCAGTTCTTTGCCTTTTACTTTTGCTTCAATATTGCTGAATTTCATCAATCGTGTAGTGTGTGTAGCATATATTATTATTATGTAACAGACGAGTATAAAACAGTTAATACGAATATACAATCGAAGTATGGAAAAGGTTTTAGATAGAAATAATCATAATATGAAATATATAGGTAGATTTTAAAACACGTCAAATGTTGAAATGGTGGGGTAATTGTAACATAGGTACATACATAGCAAAAATCAGTAAAGGAGAAATCAAAATCAGCTACTTTGTGACAACTGTGGCCTGATGGACTGAAAATGGAGCTAATGAAGTCAGCTCATTGTGGGTTTTCTTTTTCTTCATTTTTATTATTGTTATTGCTGCTGTCAATCATTAATAACTCCGATGGGCTCAGTGCACTTACCAAACATTAGTATATGAGCCAGTGACCGACGTTTATCTGATACGTACCATTAGTTACTTTTCTCCTGATTTTTTACTCTGCTAAATGGAATGACGTCGAACCTATTTCTATCTGTGTGTGGATTTATTAGCAAAGGCAAGGCACTGATGATAGTGAGAATTTATAAAAGCGTATACATTTTTACTTTGCTCTCCACATTCTTCTCAGTGCTAAAATCACAAAAACACGTGGTCGTCACAATGACATGGTACAAAAAATTTGATTTTATTATGCTGTTTTATTATCAGCTTCTCCATTCTAAACATTATTGGATTTTTTGTGAAAGTTCGGTTGGCTGGCAATTATGAAACTCTGATTTTAAAGGCATACACTAGGTGATAATGATACTACAAGGACATAATGTTACCAGTTGATTGAATCATCGGCACTTGACGTACTGGTAATCTATACTCCATACTTGTAGTATTACCCAAAGTGAACAGCATTAACAGTATTGGAATATTTTTAATCTATTACAGTAGGCCATCATGAGACACTTTGAACATGTCGATGACTTGTCTTTATTTACACAAAATAAATCAAAGTCTCCTTCATAAATTTTAGAGATTGGCAACACTTTTATTTCTCATTTGGTTTTGTTTACACAAATATTGTTTTCAACCGTCAACAGGAATACAGGAACAGAAAGTCAAACCAACAGTTACATAGTTGCGGTATCCGTCCAACATAATTTTTTATTGGAGAATGCACTTAAGCAGAGTGGATAGCAACGTTTCTTGTGTGGTCATAAATGGACGTGATGGGACATTTTATATCTTTCTATCCTTTGCTCTTTTCAAGCACATCTCAGAGAAACCCCTATCTTATAGCTTCAAACAACATTTTTTATATATTATTATCTTAATGGTTATTCCATACTCCTAAAACACTACATGTCATAAATCCAGCTTCATGTTCCACCACCAGCACCTTTAATATTTATTGTACACCGACCGATCAGTTCACTTTTTTGAAGAAAAACCCCAAACACAGGGAACAAATCTTGCAAAAACATCACCCTAGTGCTGAGTAAAAACTTTAAGAGACGTCGACCATCATCATCAAAAGGAGAGCAGAATGGCGGAACTGATGAGCATCAAGAAGTCCGAGCAAGAGGAAGTAAACAAGTAAAAAAGACGATGAAAAAAGGATGACAGAAGTGAATGCAACAGAATGGATTGGACGGTTGAATATGATGGTTTCGTGGTGGCGGTAGTGGTGATGGTGGGTGGTGTGGTCATACACAAAAATGTTTATAACGTGTACATCCATTATTGCTGGATGAAACTGGCAGGGAGATAGTAAAAGGAGTACATTTTATGACAGGGACATAGAATAACGAACGAAGGAGTAAAGAAACTGGGAAGAGAAAGGGCCATTGCCTTTGTGCATAAAAGCGAGAGAGAAGACAAGGCTAACCAATTTACCAGAACAGCCACCGCAGAGACGGATCATGATCGTGATCGACAGATGCTTCAAGGGAGCAAGGCAAAAAGCTGGAGATGGAAAAGAGCTATGAGACAGTTGTGTTTTTATTACTACATGAGCAAGATAGTAGCAAGCTTATGAGAAGAAGAGAAAGCCATTTAATGGAAACGTTTTTCGTTTTGTATTCGTAGTATTCGTAGCGTGGACATATTTGTTAGTGATGGTAGTGACGACCGTGGCGGCCATCATCATATTGGTCGTATCAAAAGAGACACGAAAAATACATGTCATCTTACAAATATATATTATAAGAAGAAAAATAGTGTCCCTTGAGTGAAACAAAAAAGGAGGTGGACGTTGAACTTGAGAGTGGTGTTTCTTATGGAGCTACATGTTACATCATGGAAGTAATGCTGTATGAAAGTCTTTAATTTTTACCCTGGAGAAATGTTTCTACAAAATGCTATGTATATACAAGTACATATTTTGAACAATTTCTAATTTTTTTTAAGGGAATTTTTTTGTCAGTGTAAAAAATGATGATAACCTGAGAGAAAAAAGAAATGAAGCAAAAGAGAAATAATATGTAATGGTATAATTGTCTTGAAACGTGTGAGTCTGAATAAGGTTTGGAATGGCTGGTTGGGTAGTGGTGGTGTTGTTGTTATCACCTTGTTCCACCGTAATGATAATGATGTTTTCACCAATTTTCCCTTCCCGTGTACCCTTATCACTTCATCTTATGATAAAAATTGAACAACTTGACTGTTACGCTTGTCGTAGAAACGAAAAGCTTCTCTAGATAGTAGTGCCCACCTACATAAGTATTTACCACTTTGCTCGCTGGGTGTAAATGGCAATGGGATGTACTTATTCCGTTCCGAAGCAGTAGAACAGGAAATTGCACATTTCATGAATGTTCTCTCCTCGCTCATCCTTAGCCTTGACCATGAAAGGCTAACAAGAAGAAAGTAAAAGGTATCAGTACAGACAGATCTATCCCCAAAATAGTCCCTTTCTCGACTGTGAAGCATGCATTTTTTCTGTATGCTGATACAGCAGGAACAAGTCGCATTCTATTACGCCCGGTGTCTTGGCATCATCAAAACATTCACAGTCATGACGACTCACCGTAGGAATAAAAAACAGTCAGGCGAGACAAAACAAGTTGTCGTGGGCTGCATTTGGATTCTAACAAAAAGAGGTAGTAACACTCTGTCTGGATAAGTATATAAGTATTTGAGGAGGATAACAAACCAGGAAGGCTTCAGCATGACATGGACAAAGACAAAGCAAAAAAGTGCACCGTGAAAAATGGAATTTGCTAAGGAAAGCAAAACAATCACCATGATGACGGTGATTGTTATTCTCTCACTAAACTAAACCTGGTTTTCATCACAGCCATAGTCATCGTCCTTCCTCCCAACCTACTCAGCACACGAGGAGAAAATGAAATGAGGAAGCATAACAACATGTCCATCCTCATTTCAGTTTCCTGTACTTTTAGGTTCAATTCCTGCCGCTTGTTAAAACATTGAATCCAGTCGTGGACATTGTGCTTATACATAATAATAGTGAAAGCACACCACACGGAGCAGTAATCATATCCATATCGTAATAACAGACAACCGCTAATCCGGATTACTGTGTGGGAACATATACTATATAACGTGAGCAAAGAGACTCGCTCACTCTCACTTTCTTTCTCGCTGATGAAAACTGATAAACTTTATAGCGTTTTTTCATTACTCCTCTACCACAACATCACCCCAGCAGATTCCATATCACTTTTACTCATTGTACGTAATGGCAGCAGAACCAGAGCAAAAAAAAAGAAAGGGAAAAATAATTCATGTGTGTATACTCTCCTCTGTAGTTATACTTACACATCATCCATATAGTAACCTTCATACCAAAAATGCCATTACTTTTTTCTAGTCAATTGTACCGTTGAGTAAGCTGTTTACATTTTCTCTGTAAACTTGCAAAACAGAAACACTAACGAAAATGAACTTGGCTGACTGATTGTTGTGAGTAAGTGAATGAATGAATGGACAAATGATAAAAGAAGCAAAGTAGACAAGACGAAAATGAAAAAAAAGTAAGTAGTATACATAATACGTAGTCAATAGTAAAGAAGAGAATGAAAAAAGTGAGGTCTCATCGTCGGCCAGTCTCAATCAAAAGCGTCGTCAGCAACACTGCTGACGCCACCACCACTACTCCTCCTATGCCTTTGACGACAATAATGTTGAATGTAGGAAAGCCATCACACGAGGATACCGTCACAGTCATGAAATAAAAAAGAAGAAAGAAAAAGACACACGTTCCACACATAAAATTGGACATGGACACTAATACCATTTTTACGAGTTTCTTTGACTGTGCACTTTATCCACACAAAAAATAAAAGGTCACTCGCTTTCTATCACTCACGCTTTTTTACGTGCGATACACTGGTTTGATGAGGATGGACTTTTACATTCTCGCTCATTTAAACTAACCATCCAGCACAACCAGCAAGAATGGAATAAGCATCAGGCTATCCCTCATTTGATTTGTTTTTTAGCTTTTCACTCTTTTTCAGCGAAAAATAATGCCTGCAGACAAACACAAAAACAACTGAAGATGCGAAAGTGAGATGTTATGCGTTGCAACAAACTTTTTTCTGCCTTTTATTGTATTGTTATAATAAAAGTAAAAAACTATTTGTATGGGTTTTGTCCCAATTTTTTTGTCGTAGTAAATGAGTTGTTTGTTTGTTGTGACGTGTCGTGCGGTTGACTTTTGATGGTTTTCTGTTTAGGTATATGAGATAATGTTTTAGAGGATGATGTTAGAGTTGATAAAGTGAGAAAAAGGAAGCACTGGACGTTGATTGTTGTTATTGCAGTTGTCCGTGTCCGTTACAATTTCCGGTTTAGTAGCAACTTTTTATTGTTTTTTGGTTGTAATAAAAGCATTGATCAATTCTATTAAGATAACTTTATCGCGATTATACGGTGATGTTGATGTTTAAAAAAACAATCCAACAAAAGCTGTGTTCGCATTTCATTCTGATAGTGATAGGGAGTCGAAATATTTTATATAAATGTCTAACAAATAACAATACTAGGCAATACCCGAAATATAAAAGTATGCAGAGGAAAGATATGGAGATAAAATTTTTGTTTTGATATCTAGAGAACTCATAGGACAATTCAGTGAGTAACAGGGTTACCCCTAATGCCGTGATTCTGATTCTTTGAGAATTGTAGGTTGAGTTGATTATTATTGGTTTGCTCACTTTTATTGCTATGTATGTTGGCTAGGAAGATAAACAGTTTGTTAGTCTAGTCTTAGCTATATCAGCATGTCCATTATGGGCAATAAACATTATGCTATGATAACAAAGGTCATGTTACTTGTAAAAATACTTTCTTTTTTACAGTTTGCCAAGGCGCGTCGAAAGAGAATACAATGCTCAAAGTCATACTCATGATGTGAAGTTTTCGTGTGTCCTCTTCTCGTCTAGTGTATGCAAATCTTAACTCTGTATGTATATTACTATTGCATGTTTGTATCAACTAAATCATCGTAAAGCAAACACCAAAAACTACCAAACAATCGAATATTGCTTTTTAAACTTTATGAAATTCAAAATGGACTTCTACAAAGTTTGCTTTCAACCACACGCATTCCTTTCAAGTGACTGTGTCAGTTAACTACCTACCTAAATGAGCATATTAATTCCTTTTATACTATCATCATTACTTTTATATGGCTAATCTCATTACCATATCTGAGCATTTATTATTATTCCTTCTATTTAAAATTTTACATGTTGGCGCATTGCCCCAGCTTCCTTACTTACAACTCAAGTCCGTCATGGATGATTGCAAAAGTCGAGCATTTGTGTTCTTTTTATGTAGAACTATAAATGTCAAAAGGGTTATCGTGAAACAATAAAAGTGAGAGATAAGCTAAAAATCTCACCAGAAAGCGACAACTGCCTCTATTATTCTCATTTGTTCATTGTACCATTAATCTTGTTACTCGAACGCAAATAACAATTATAACATAATAAAATGTTGTTTAAATTATTTACTCAATTCGTAATACCCTGTATTCTCATTCAAGTCATCAACATAATCGTTTTAAAGCTCAAAGTATTAAATGAAGATAAGTTCCTTAGCATTGAAGACGAAAAAATACTAATCCAATTTCGTGGATTATTGTGTTTAATGATGGCAATGACGAGGCAGTATTTTATTTTGTGGACAAACTTCGCTCCAGACAAACCAGTACATGCAGACATACCTATGTACTTGTTAGTGCTTAGTCAACCACATCAGAGCTTTATGTTGTACGTATTTACTACGTATCGCATGTAACGTAAAACAATTAATCTACATCAGGAAAGCCAAAAACAAACAATTAAAGTTAACGTTTGGGGCGTATAGAAGTAAAACTTGTACTTATAATATACTAGTATCAAAGTAAATCTGCCACTGCTTTTTACAGTTTAAATTGTTGCTTTCCCAGCTTTTATCTTTCCTGATTCCGGTGATTGCTATTTTTTCTTTGAAAATAAATACCGTCATGGATGTATAGTATCGTTTTGTAACACTTAAACAAATACTTTTGGATCATAACGAAGAAGAATAACAGAAAAAGACTTTGCTCAAAGAAATCCCAGACTGACACGACACACAGCCACCAGCAGCCAAAGTTCGTCGTAGTCAGGCTGCTATCTGGATGTTGTGTCGTAGTAGTATTATGTCATGCCTCTCTCACAACAAAGTCAGCACACATCAAGCAACTACAAGGAAGCAACATGAGCATTATAAAAGTAACAGCTACAAAGACATACATGAAAAGAATTTTTTGTTGCTTAAAGGAACACAAAAATTACACAACACACAAGTCAACTAAATCCTGTAATATGCTTGTTTTTTTCATTTTAGTGTAATGTTTCCCTCTATTTTCTTCTTCATTTCATTTGACACGACAATACAAAAAGTTGGAGTTCAGAGAACGAACAACGACGAACAATTTATTGTTTACTTTCAACCGAGAGAAAAAAGTTTTGGATTACGGCAGAGGATTTTCACGTTCTTGTTTCGTGATACTTCAATCCTAGAAATATTTGTAGTAGCAATGACAAGAGCGCCATGTAATCCCTCTTCTTTTTCTCTTTTTTTTTTGTCATTACTATCATTTTTTAGAAAGTTGCTAGGAGCAACTAAAGTAAAAATGTGTTTCATTTAATTCCACATAACACGAGTGAGTTTACTGTTACTCCACAGTACGAACTACCTGTTCTATATATTGCCCCCAAATTGTTTCAGCACATGTATTGAAGTGCAATTAAAATGCACCAAATGCACCCTTCCATCTCTACATTCCACTTTCTATGTTTTTTATGAAATGACAATAAATTTTCTTAAATGTTAATGAAGGGAGACTTTTTACTTGTTTCACTAAATTAAATTGCATGTTCAAACACAATAAAAATGATATAGTTACCATTTTGTATTCGTGATATGATGTGAAATTGATGAAATCAAAAAAATAATGTTTTAAACGCTTAATTTAAATGCGCACTGAAAAGATTGAAAGAAAGACTGCTATTTACTGCACAATTAGGTAGATAGTAAATAACATGGAAACTTTTTTTGTTGCAGTGACTATGCATTCGGAATATATACGTTGATATTACTTCTGCTACCATTCACGATCTTTCCCCTTTTCCCACACCCACCCTAATCGTCAAGTTACTCAGCTCACAGCTCAGTTTTCCCATCGTCGTCATCATCATTTCTCAGCCTTACTTTTACTTTACATTTCTCTTGCGATCATTTTTTTCTCCTTCTTGAAGAAAAAGGAGAAAATCCAACAATTACACGCATTACAAGAAATGAGACTACGACAGAGTTGGGAATTGTAAATTGTATCTCTTCCTCTTTAAAATGTTCAAACTATTACACCATCACCACTACTTGTGTTACTTGTAATGGTATCATCGTCATGATCATCATCATCTTGAGATCACCGTAGTCGTCGTCCTCTGTGAGCATCTATTACATTTGTCTAATATATCACATGCCAAGCATAGCAAAAAAGGTGGAGGTAGAGAAGGCGGTGTCGATGGGGGTTGGTTGAAGACCATGATAGAATAAAGACTGGTTAGCTTAACTTTCTCCTCTCTAAAACTTAACTCGATATGTTCATTTTTGTACTTGCTTCATTGTCTGATGAATACATTGAAGGCGAGAAAGAAAACGTTTGAAACTTGAAACGCTGCTGTAGGTAAATGTTGATATGCACTGCTGCTGATGAAGGGCTTGAAGAAAGCAAAAGAGAAAAAGGGAGGACAAAGTGTCATTTAGACGAATAATTGATGTGAAGTCTCGGAAAGTAAAAGAAACGTTCGAACTTAAAAAAGCAAATTTCGATGGAAATAAAACTTAAAGAATCCCAACTCGACTGGAATCACGTTGCTTGCATTTTACTTCCCTCCTCCATTATTTTTTCTCAGTAGTTATCCTCTATTTTATTGGAAGTTCACTAAAAATATCTGTCCTAATAGTTGGAGGGAGCAGTCAACTGAGGAATTGAGTAACATGGCTAGAACGAAAAAAATCTTGAAAAGAAGAAAGAAAAAAGTAGCCAGGATTTTCTTCATTCTCTCTTCCCTTATGACTTGTGTAACTATTACTTGAACTATTACGGATACACCAGGCCAGAAACAGAATGCTACATACAAGAAAAAACGGGAATTCTCTGTTATATCCCATTAGTTTCATCATTTTGATTCTTTCACTTTTTTCTTTTTTGTTTCTACTCTACACATCGTTACTATTAATGTATCTCTTTACTTGCAACTGATATAGATGGAGTAAAGACGAAAGGAAAAACAGATAATTCCTCTTTATACGTTCTTTTTTACTTTTACTAAACTCATCTCAGTTGCTAAACAAAAAAAACATGGAAAGAGATACTACCTACTACATTCTACCATCACCTCAGCTACCATCTTCAAGTAAAAACGTAAAAGAGTAAAATAACAGAAGAAAAACCAAACCAGACACCCCTATCATATCACCACCACCACCATGTATGCTCTAAAAAGTGAATATATGTCTAAGTGTTCTGCTCTTCCTCTCTTTGTCTAAGGAAGTTATACCAAACATAGGCTTCAGAATCTACATTTCAGTTCACTGCTGGAACATTTCCACATTCTCTGGTCGTTTGTCCCGGTCTTCTTATTCGTTGTCAATGGAAACTTTTCCCAAGTGCGTAGTAACGTATAAAAGCAGAGTAGTTAACTACCCATATATGTATGCACTTGTCTTATTCTTCTTTTTTCAGCTTCGTCTCCTCGTCTTCTTTCTTGTTTTTTCTATCAAGTCATGACCAGGAAGAAAAGCAAGGGATTAAGAAAAGTGGAAAAAAGAAGAAGAATGAGTTAGTTTGCTTGATATAACTTAATATCATAATACCTACATATATACACACATAGTATTACGGAATTGTAAGTACGGAAAAATGGCATGCGAAAAGTTTGATAGAAAGAGAAAGTATATTTAAGAAGCATTATAATTTTTTAGAAAGGAAAAACCTAAAACTTACTCGGTACTTTGGTGGTGGATGCCACCTTTTCCCTTGCTTTTATATTACTTTACTTACTTTAGAGTTCACCCCTTCATCCCATTCACTCCCTCGCTTACTCAATCTCATACTTTCCTGACACTGTCATTTGTGAGGATAGAGAGTGATACCCAAGCTTTTATAGAGACCAGGGATCATGTGAACATCCAAAATGGAAATTTTTACAGTTTTTTAGTCGTTCTTTCTTCCGGTGTGTCTGAAACCTTTAAATGGTCATAATCATAGTCAGCATCATCTCTATAAGAAACCCTGTTTTATATTGTTTCTTATAAGGGGAGAAATACTTCATATTTAAAACAAAGCGTTGCACTTTATACTGGCAAAGAAAAATTTCATTGCAAACAGGTATATATATATTCAATTTCCTTGTCACTGTTGTCACTTTTGTCATTATTACCATGGACAACTTTTTTTCTAAAATGCACTTAAAGTTGAAATCGATTTAATTTTTATTTCGGGAAATACAGTACCGTGATGTTAAGAAAGAAATATTATGTTTATTTGTTAATAACTGTCTTAATATTAGAGTGTAAAATCAGCCAAACTATATGTTTTAAATACTGCCTTCAGAGTTTTAAAGATTGATAAATATTTCGTTTAAAATAATAATAAATACCATGCATTTCCTTTACGTTCACGCAGACTTCAAACTTCAATCATAGCATATTCTAAAATGAATGCAACGCTACACATTTAAATTTAGGGTACTTGTTTTGCCTCTAGCCTTCTAGCTTTCTTTACCTTTCTCTTTGTCTCTATTGCTGCACTCGTGTCTAAACAAAAAGACATTTTCTGGGAAAGTACCACAAAGTTTATTTTTTCACCCTCTTCTTTTTTTCCTTCTCGAGGTTTCCTTTCTTTCCGTTTTATGATGTTTGTGTATTCTTACTCCTCCTCAGCAAACAAACTTGAGACTCGCTATTTGCCAGCATGATGGTGGAAAGTATAAGTAAAAAATAGATGTCATACATGTGGGTGAAGTCTATTCTTATTTGTATTTACTTTGACATTTTTAACGAAAAAAGTGCTTCTGAAAAACGTCTGTTTGTCTGGATATTTTTGACCCGAGGCTTTTACCAAAGCACTACATGT
Organism: Entomobrya corticalis; assembly: GCA_034694325.1. Classification (NCBI taxonomy): domain Eukaryota; kingdom Metazoa; phylum Arthropoda; class Collembola; order Entomobryomorpha; family Entomobryidae; genus Entomobrya; species Entomobrya corticalis. The sequence goes on along the minus strand of JAQFYG010001468.1, from coordinate 6,404 downwards.
GGTTTCACTCAATAACATTTACTAAGACTATATGTGTATCTCTGCTGGGGACGACAGGATGAGTCACGCACACTCATCTCAACAACTGGCTCAAAAATTTGCTAGTGTCGTTTGTCAGTATATTTACTAAAAGTACGTGTATTATGTGTATTATGGCATTAGTATTACTACCTATACAATATCAAACTGCTCTACGTGAAATGAAATAAAATAAAATAAGAAAAGGGCTAGAATGAAGAACAGAATAAAGTGGGTAACCGATGTGTGTACAGTATTGTTTGCTACTAAACTAGGAAAATGAAAAGACACTGGCAAGCTCTTCAGAGGGATTTTCTTCTATTTTTATTTCTGTACTTTCATGATGTACTTCATACTCGTGCTATTTACTTTTTCAGGATGAAAAAGGACTGAAAGCTGAAAATGGAACAACTAATGGGGATAATGTGTGAGTGTATGTGTTCGAGAATTTTTTTCTCCGAGGGACTGTAATCAACTCAGCTCACTAAGCGGATTATATTGGGTCTTGGCAGGATGAGTGTGTCATTACAGGATTTCTTACAAATTCTGGGATTTTTACAATTTGCGAACTGCGTATTTATAAAAAGGAATTGTTCAAAAGTTTTATCGATTTCTGAGTAAAAGGCTTATTTTTCAAATAAAAATTAAAAGAAACATGGAAGGTATATAAGCACATGGAAGTATGGCCAAAAATCGACTGCAGATATTTTATTCAAAATAAAACTATTATGAGACACACTGGCAACTTGACACAGCCCAGCCAGGTCTGCATAAAAGTTGCTACCCATTCGTCAACCCCGGTTCCACCTTTCTCACACAATAATAGAGATAATGACTGAACTGAATCTAACCCCAGTGCACATTTGTTTTATACCAATTGATAAATAGTACGTTTAAGAATATTTTCTAATAATCTTCACAATTAAAATTAGACACTTACAAGATTTACTGTGGAGTATATCTCTGAAATTGAGGTCAAAAACAAAAATGCAAATAAATTGTACCATTTGAAAACGACTATTTGCTTCAAAATACTTTGCTTCAAGGTTTGATTTCCTATTACTTGGACCATTAAGTACTCACAATTTATAAACGCTTTAATCATTGAAAACAAAGGGTAGTAGAATCGTACTGTAGTGTATAGAGGCTTATTATGTAATTTTGTACATTTCATATTTTATACAAGGAAATACGATGCATACTTCAGTTTAGTACGTTAGTTGGATCAATATAGCCCATTGCGAGATCCTCCGCCGGTGATTTTTCCATGGATTTCTAGTGAAAGCGAAGAATATTACATGGTATGTAGTATGTATCCTAGTCAAAATAAGTAACAATATTATATCTATAATGTAGCATGCATAGCATAACATCAAATATCAACGATGTAGTCAACATCCAATATACCCATTATTATGATGAGGATTGAAAATCCTTTGTCCATTCTAGTCTTTCTCTTTCTTCTACTTATTGTCACCACAACGACGACTTTCAATAATGAAATGTCACACATCTCCACGTTAATCTTGAAGTCTTGAACATACTTTTCCCTTCCTCCATTCATATCCATTTACTTTTATAGTTACCTACGTAAGTAATGATCTCCCTTTCTTGCTTCAACAATGTCGAAATCACAACCTCCATAATGCACATTATGAGTATGTACAAAAGCAGTAGATACTACAATGCAGTAACAGTTATTACAGTTATGAAAGCAGCGGCCAGCTCTTCATTGACCATTATTAAAACTTGTACAGAACGAGGTTAAAGTAAAGATGAAAGGGTGATGATTTTGATGGTCGTAGTATTGCTATTCGATAAATAGCACAAACCCTCTTCGGTCATATAGAGCACGTCCGTTGATATGTTGCCCAAAGTCAATATTAGCTTTACGATTATGTATTGTCAGTAGAAATGTTTTTCTCCTCCTTTGAAAAAATCACGATTTTATTTAATAGCCACTGCCTGCAGTTGATAATGCTCCCATTATTTTTCTACTCGGTACATCATCTCATTTCTTCCGTCACTTGTTCGAACGGATTCTCCAAAAGAGAAAAAATATATATTAAAGGAATTGCAGAAGTTGATAGTTGTGTGTAGCAATACAAAATAATATCTTGGAACGTCTTTGCATTTTTCTTTATTATGTTTTTTGTATGTTCCTCATATCTTTACTCTCCTCTTTTTGCTTAACTGCGTGATCATAATAATAACCATGACGATAATATAATGATGTGATGAGTATCGCTATCTTGTGCTGACTGAACTATATTATTACTGCTTTGTAGATTTTTTCTCCACTCTGTTCGCTGTTTACCATCCGACCGTACAAAATTTTCTCTGGGCTTTTGCATTGATGGGCTCAAAATGGAATAAATGTGATGATGAGTGCTTTTCCAGTTGTTGCTGCCCTTCTTCTCTCCCTTGACATGAAGGCTGATGATACTACTAGCTACCAATGCGTGGTTATTTTTTCAAGTCCAGCATAGTAGCATTTCACTCTTGCCTCTATTCTTACCTTCCACTTTGAAAATAAAAGTTCATGTCTTATAACTTCCACAACTTTACTCTTTCCACTTTGTTACGTTTTTATTCCATGGCACAATGGTTGTAACTCACAAGGTACTCCTCCTCTTCTCCTTTCCTTATTGTTCCCCTGAAAGCCAGAAAGCTGTCCAGTGAAAAAAAACGGACAGAACCCTCCAAAAGAATCCACCACATCGTGTAAAAGTAAAAGTAGTAGTGTCATTCTTCCATCATAATAAGTTTTTGTGTTGCGTACGTACATTCTCGTATACCTATACATAAATGCTACAACTATACACATCATTTTATTTTTTTTCTGTCGGTAGCAGTCTGCAACTTTTTTTTGTGGGTCACTGAGGACCAAACATCATTCACTAGCATCAGTCAAACTCCGAAAGATAAAAAACCTCCCAAACTCCACTCCACCAACATTTTTGGGTAATGTGGACATACTTTCTGAGTTGTTCAAGTCTTGCTCAAGTTATAAAAAGATATTCCATGCATTTTATGTTACTTACCATTACATGAAAGTGGCACTAACATACGATACTAGGCCTATAACCAAAAGAAAACCTCCGGCTTTTTTATATACGACGGTCATTGCTATTAGCCCGAAGGGAAGACACAAACGGAATAAAAAGCATATATGCTCTTGCTCTGTATTCTTCTTCCTTATTATGTAGCAATGGGGTTTTACCATCAAACTTTTCACCGATGACATGTCGTATGAAAGATGAAGAAGGAACAATAGAAAAAAATCACGCTGTATAGAATTCTATACAGATGCCTATAGTTAGCTGGCGGTTATGATCACGGTGATAATTATGGTGGTAGTTGTGGTATAAAGAAACTAAGACATGTATAGAGGTAATATCAATACACAAAGGAAGGCATATTATGACGACGATGAGAATAGTGTGATGTGAAGGCACCACCACCGATCATAATACTCTTCCTCCCCTGAATTTTATTTCCTCATTTTCCACCGCTATCACAACAGATTAACTGGCTCGTAAAGAGAAAGGTATACAAACACACAACAATCAAATCAAACATGAAACTTGACTTAAAGGAAGACGTTGAGTGCTGTTTAGCCTGTTTGTGCGACCAGACCAGTACACTCGCTCATGTCAGTTTCTTCTTCAAAAAGCATGTTCACAACTATTATTATTTCACTTTTAGCCAGTGTTACATGAAGAGTCTTATTTCCTTGTAGCACCCGTCACCATACATACCTACGTAATTTTTGCTTTCCTAGCCACTATCATCATCGTCGTCATTGTCGTAAAAATGCAAGAAACTGTAAGAGAATGTGTTCTGTTTCTCTTTACGAGAGAAGTAGATAGGTGGTCTACGAAGACTACTTCCACATTTTCTCATCTTTGTCCATTTTTATAGCGAAAAGAGAATAAGAAAAGAAGGCTCATGAACCTTTATTTTATGTTAGCACCCTCATAACACTCAACCTTAACACCAATTCAATGTAGTGGAATCTAGGAAGGAGGGAAAACCAAAAGGAGACATATACCGAGACAGAAGCTTCATTTATGAAGAAAATTGTAGAAGTAGTGACTGCCCAGACTGGTCTGCAAAACTTGGGTTTGTTACTTCAACAAGATCAACATCATCATATCATCATCAACTTTATTTTGAATGAAGCACTACCGCATTATACTGGAAAGACGCTAGACAAGGAAAAGGTCTACAACAGCACCTTTTTGTTGTTTTTATTTTCCCTCTCTGGAGGATTCATCCTTTAGTGATATTTCTATAATACAAGGCTTGACCATTTGCTTTATTCCTTCAAAAAATCACAAATCTGCATTAGCTTAAGAAAATAAAAAAGAGGCGGTGGTGACGGTGAAAGTGGTGAGGCTTGTTGTTGATGGAGGGAAGGGGGAATCGGATATTGCGTTGCATTATTTTTGCAGTTGCCGCAGTGAGGACGATATTGCTTCTACTATCATCAATGCTAGTGCCATTAAGCACGAATTATATGTACCAGTAAAACTAAGGTTATTTTATTACTATTGCAATGCCATTAGTGTTATTGTATTATCAGCATGAAAACAGACAGAGAACGGGTCTACAATGCTATGTTCCATAAAAATAAACCGATCAATCCCTGGAAAGTACAAAAATAGTGAAAAGTCTAAAATGACATAAGTGGTTTAAAATTAGTAGGCAACTTTACATACAAGAACAAACACTCGGACTAGGACTTGGAGCAAAAAAATGTTTTATCTTAGGTATAATTTGCTTTAAACATTTGAGTATACATACGTATCTTTGCTTTAAAATAATATTATGAAATCGATGTATTTCTCATAACGAAAATCTCAAGAAATGTAGGTTTTAAAAACTGATGTGCTATATGTTTAGTTTTAATTTTATGATATTTACGTATTAGATTTGACACTTTTACTAATCGTAAGTAAAAAGCCGATTTATACCCATTAGCTCAAAAATTGTCGCGATGCTAAATGCCAAATAATGCAAGGGAAGATTTTAGCAGTTTATTTTGTGATTTGGAAATCGTTGATAATAATTGAACAATGTACATATACGTACATTATACATTAGTAAACTTAAAACGCATCAATATGTATGCACACGCGTTGCTTAGGAGTCCCAATACAATTGAACAAGTAACTCTCTTAATATCGTAAAACTATCTACTTTTCACTGTTTTCTCCTTGTATGACCTTATTACGTCTTCGCGCTGCCGGTTTGCCATCGCCATAAAAGAAATTAAATGAAAGCATAATAATGCAAATAACTCCAAACAATCCTACCAAAACTGAACTTATTGGTGGGAGCCGGAATCTGATAAAAAAGGACATTAATGATACGATCGCACAAGTTTTAATTGGTGGCACGTACAGTGTGCCGTAAGTGTTATTATATAATATACTGTAGTAAGAATGAGAAGTTTTGGATATATTAAAATCTACTCTCTTAAACGCTTCATTTTCAGAGTGCAAGTTCGTCTGGTTCCTTTTCCTCTGCCACCACAAAAGTGGTCATCATAGATTAACCCTATAGTCATTTTAAAATGTGCGTAAATCCTAGGTTTATATGAAGTGCGAGAAGACCCCCTGATTAGATACAGATGCCACAAGTCAACCATTAAAGCAAGAAAGCTAGCCGGACCCTCTGAAAGCAAAACAGATCTATCAAAAAATGAGCCTATTTGCCAATAACCTTGACCGAAAAGATAGTAGACGAAACTGAAAAACATCCAAGTTGTAAGACTGACATCCAAGAAAGTAGATAATGCATACCCAAACCCCTCTGCAATTTTTTGAATGAGTTGGACTAAAAGTAAGTTTACTATGTAATGACGAGTTTTTTAAACTCTGAATGAAATTCTTACCTGCTTCAAGTTTGTGGTATCTCATGACATATAATATGCATAAAACCGAACATAATGCGCTGATAGAATATATAGCCAAAATACTATGAGGCGCCAGTTTATCATATTCCTTTTTTCAAATTATTTTTTTAGTCTGGTGACAAAGTGAGAAAGAAATGACCATACTGCATAGTGCATACTGTGAGTATAGGGAAAGCAATTAATAGACAAGCCAGCAAATTTTCAACTTAAAATGCAGCTCCAACAATTGCGATCGCCAAAGTCATTATGGAGATCATACTGTTTTCACACCATCAATGAAATGAATCAATGTTTTCAATGAAATTGAAAATGGACCAAACTTTATCTTATTGTTCTTCACTTCCCTGTTTTGAGTGAATAATTGTAATTGTTATGAAAAGCCAATATTTAGAAGATAATATTTCATAGTAGATAGTGTAGTTTCAATGCGAAAGTCCTCATAAATATTTCATATACCTACATA
>JAQFYG010001467.1:0-18812 GCA_034694325.1 Entomobrya corticalis | reverse complement strand
GAGACTTGTGGAAAGGGATTCGCAAATCGGGTTAATTTGAGATATCATCAGTTAAATACACACAAGGCTCCAAAGCTTATTAAAAGGAAAAAGGAGACAAGACCAAGATCGTATATTAGGGCCAATGTTGAGGAAAAGTTGGATGGTCAGGATAGTAGTACTAGTAAGAAGCATAGTTAAATAATTTGTCCACGAATGATAATGTTTATACTATAGAATATATATATATAGAACTTTATAGAATATTTTAGTTTATATCTACTTTACAATTTTTAAGACGGTCTATAGTGCATTACTCTTGTATATTTATTGATGTCGTTACATAAATCTGAATAGTTTGTATTTTAATCTTTTGTGTTTTTGAAATGTGGAACGTATAGTCTTTATCAGTGTATAGCAATATAACATTTTATTTTACATTAAAGATTAAAATTAATAAAAAATTACAAAGTAAAAATGAAAACCAAGTAAAGATTTTGAATTTTTTAGCTTTCATAATATAGTAATGTGTGCCAAAGATTTAAGACCAAAACAATTTAAAATAAATTAGTTGTCGAATCAACTATTTTGTCGCTCTATTATAACTTTTTGTTTTTTGCTGAGTCAATAATTATTTTATCTTGTTGCTGAGTACTCGATGTACACTTTTATGAAATTTTTCACTCACTAGTCACAACTTGCAAGATTTATGAAAAGTTGGTCTACTCTGCGTGCATAAAAATCTAAAGGAATTTAGGAAAACTTTGTCTTTGCAGAGGATTAATGCACATAGAATATGCTTAAATGCTCGATATCGAGGAACATGACATCACTGAAAGTGGGATGGTATTTTATACAATGATGACGATAAGAAATCTGTCTGACCAATATTCATGCTATATATTGTATGACGAATGTCAACGTTTTTTACTTACTGTCATCACAAGATCTGTGACCTTGACCGTAAGATTGAAGATAAAATTAAAAATGAAAAGGGTGAAAATATATGAAATTTGATGATACATTATGAACAATTCGTTGATATTCATGTCAGCTTTACCGAGTTTTTTCTTCAACAAAATTATTTACCGAATCACACGAATTGCAATAAATTCTTCATAATATTCCAAATTTTAATTTCTTAGCAAACTTTACAAAATAATGTAAAATGCGCATGTCTGTTTCGGAATTTAAGTAATTGCATGTAATTGCTTTTACTTTTTCAAAAAGTGTTTCAATCTTGTCATGTGAGCATTTAGTATTTTTGTTATTAACGTTTATAAATTTCAATAATGACCGAAATAGCAACAATTGTTCTTGTGGGAATTATATGTGCCCTAGTTTTGACAGTTTTAGGTGACTTAATTGCATTTGAGATAGTGTTTAAGATAGTGGGCGGAATAGTTTCCATGGGAATTGTTGCGAAACGCGAAGTTTGCTAGCGGAATGTTTGCCATTGAATTTATAATAAAAATTGATTTGGGTATTGCATTGATTGGAATTATTGAAAGAACAATTAAAGGAATTTATGTTATCCTGGTATTAATTGTAGTTTTTGCTGTTGTTTTCATCGCTTGGTTAATTGTAGTTTTTGTTGTTGTTTTCATCGCTTGGTTAATTGTTAATCGATTGGATTGGAAACAATAAAATATTACTGAATGATGCTACGGTGTACGGTAAAATACTGCGTATGATATCTAATTTGTTATGTAAATCAAATTTTTTGAATCCACCAACAGGTCAGTCATTAGTTTTTTATAACATTTAAGAAAATAATGGAAATCCATCAATTTTTCTTTCTGCAGAACAACTAGAACCAGTGGTTACACCAAGAGCTACGTTAGAAATAGATGAAGCACTATCTCAAAAGACGTCGCAGTCCAATTTGTCGCCAGCCCCGATTAGAAGAAGGCTTCGTCAAGTGTTCCAGTGCACTGATTGCAGAGCCACATTTTCCAGCTTGCAAAGACTGGAAACTCATAAAACTAATGAATCACATAATGGGCATTTCAAACAGGAAGTTATTGACAGTGATGAACAAGATTGCAAAGAAGACGCTGCAAGTTACTCCAATATTGATGGTGTTTGTCACGGAATGACTTCAAAACGGAAAATGTAAGTAAAAATAAACAAAAGAAAAATTGAAAAGCTTTTTCCAAATATCTGTGAAGATTCCATTCAGCCTTAAATGTTATTCAAATTTTCATCTATTGTATGTATAGAATAACATATAAAAAATAATGGAATACTAGAGAATTTTCTTGAGCAAATTTTAAAATGTATCTTTTGTCCCAGTTACCTATAAATATATATGGTTTGGGTGAATCTTTATATTTCGGCCATTAATTAAAGTGGCTCCAAGTGTAAACTGATCTATTTTCTAATGGAGCTTTATTCATTGTCCCATGCTTATCTTCTGTCTCAGTTTATGATTAAAACTAATCATGCTCTAACTAAGTAAATAAAATTCTTCAAATAGCAAAGAGCTTAGGTCGAAAGTAGAAAGTTCCCATTGTACATAGTATCTTAGTATTTGAAGAAGTTAAGTGCTGGAATAAGGTGTCGGTATTGCCAGTCTAATGATTGATAATCGTAGAAACATAGTATAAACTATGCTGCAGTCTGCTAAGAGGCAATAATATCTAATTAGATGCTCTTAATATTACAGCGTCGAAAGTTTAGTTTTTGCTAATTGGTAGTCACCAAATTTTTTGTAGTCCATCATAAAACTGTTGTAAAATATTTACTTTTCAAGTAAGGGTCTGGACTATGGAATAAATATGTTTTAAAAAGTTTGAGATGTGCAGATAATAAATTCCAAAAAGTTTATGATACGTTTTTACTATCGTGAAATTTTGTACATAAAAAGCATAATTTGTATTACAATTTACTTTTGTCGTGATTGTCCTCTTACATTACGTACTAAATATTACATGACGATACCCGATTCTAGAATATTTAATTATAAGCGTCACTTTTTTGAAATGTGCAAGTTTCAAGACTTGTCAAACCATTGTTTATTTGGAATATTCTGCTATTAAAGTAATCACCACACACTTTGAAATTTGCTAGCTTAGTTACTAAGGCTTGCTCTGTTTGATCCCATTTAAACGAAAGTATGAAGCATAAAATTACTGTAATACTTAAGTGCTAATCGTGAGTACATGTTATGCAAAAACCACCAAAATGTGACGCAAATACCGGCAGTAGAAAATAAGTTTCTTCAAATGCTGATATCTGATCATGTCAAATATTTATATAATTTGTGCTGTATTGGTACAATTTAGACTAATTTGAAGTTTTTGAATTGGATCTATTATATTATTATGAATGTTGGGTAATGCTGCCGAAAAAGAGAGTGTCTACAATCTGAAAAATTTTTAATTTGTTCTTAAGCAACTTAGCATAATTTTAATGAGCTTCAGCTTGGTTCAATCTAAATTTCCTTGTGTTTTCTGAAAACCATATTTTATTGTGCTTATTTTGAAAGTTATTTATTATATTTTTTATACGCTTTAAATATATGGAAATTATACTATACAGACAATCTACGCGATACTTACCTGCTGTAAAACAATAATTTGATATTATTAAAGCATGTAAACCTGTACAAGTATTTATACATACAATTATAATGATTTTACCAGCAATATTTCTTTTAATTATCATTTTGATAGCTTTCTTAGCGGTTGATACTGCCTACACAACAAAGAAAGAAGATCGAAATAGTGTTTCTGTTTTTAAACATTTACCTACTGAGAAATTACTAGATCTCAGAAAACCTCTGAATGCTTTTAAGGGTTGTTCCATTCATCTCATGCTAAACCAAATAACATTACACGGTTTAAAAAATTATGAATCTTCCTATAAAATAATCGAATTTGACATTCCAGTTGTTCGTTCTCTGTACCAGTACAAGGAAATTACAACATCCACTGACTTTGGCCAAACTCACTTTCATTGTAGCGGCAATAACAGAAAATATTCCTTGATTACAAAAATTTCAGACTTTAAATTTCGGGTGCCTCCCACCTCAAAAATTACTTGTTTCATTCAAGTATATATAAATCCAAACCCTTGCAATAGTTGGACCCTCGTTGTTGCTAACGAGCCATTATTACCATCGGGCTACATCACACAAAGTAAGATTTTACCACAAACGTTTTTTGATTTAGTGTTTGACTTTCAAATGACTACCTCAGAAATCAGATTTTTTCTTTTGGTCAAATATTACTGGTTTTTTATCAATGTCGCACAATGCCAATATAATATACCAAATATTGAGAGCAAGTCATCTAAATGGGGCTCTATATTCTTCTATGCTGACTACGGGGCTGAAACACAAACAATGGTAAATGTACTTCCAATCAAGCTATTATACATTGTAAAACTTACACCAGAGTCCAACTGTTACACATTAAAACAATCTTATAAACTTACATTTACAAACTCACTGTCGAAAATTTATCAGATGGTATTGAAATGTAAATCATTAGTTGATGATACTCTCGTAGGCGCTTTTGGTCGTCATGACAACTGTGGTAAAAATGTTCTCCAAAAATTACCTTTATGGATTTGCAACCATTCTCCCACCAATCCTTCAGTATGAAAAATATTTGGCACTTAAATGCCGAAGGAAACAGATTTATATTGGAAGTATTTTTTACAGAAATATCCTATAGCTCACTATCAGAAACACATGCAGTTCGGCAAATGGTGAATGCTTTGTTTCCAAATTCATCTGTATATTCCCCGAAAATGAGTTCTTCATCGAATGCATTAACGCATATTCTTCCCAGGACCTATATTGGGGAAACAAGTATAAAAACGCTGTCAACAATAACAACAGATGCACCATTTTCCGTACATTTTCTTTCGTGCACAAAACTTCGTAAACCACAATATATATCTTTGTTAGGTTACATTTCTTCTTTTGATAAGACAACATGGTGCTTACTAATATCATTGTTCTTGCTAACTCTAACGGCCTTGAGACGCCATCAAATTTCGTCATCAAAAGACGGGTGGGAACATTATACATTTGCGTATAACATTTTGTTAGGACAGTCAATCAAATGTCTAGATTCCCATAAACTATTGCTGTTTCCTTGGGTGTTTATGGGGATGCTCTTGTCAAATGAACATCGCTGTGATAACATCACAAAAATAATAAGTAAACTGGTACCGCAGCATTTTGACTCGTTTTATGATTTAATTGGTGAAAACTTTACTGTATATTCGTTACCATGGAGAAGTCAATATGATGCATTTTTTGAACTGTACAGAACAGAAGAAGGCCGAGAAAAATTAGAAACTTTCTGGAAACTGTATCCAGAAGTATTTGTATTAGGCATAGATGCATATTTTGAGGAAAAAGTGGAAGAAATTCATAAAAAAATCTTAAGACCAAAAAGTGTCAAAGATTATATAGATATGAAGCAACTTGTCTCGAAACAAGTGCGACGTTGCGTAAAGGATTACATGTTTGTTGAGAAATATGACGCAGTCGCTAAAATGTACTCTAAATTATTAAAAGAAAATGTTACTGAAAATGAAGATTTTCATATCAGTAGAACCCCAATAAAGCATTTGTTTTTGGAGTGGAGTTTTCAACAATTACCGGTTCACGGAAACATGCTTTCGAATAGGCTTCTTTCCATATTTCACTCTGGACTCTATGAACAATGGATTAAATGGACACGGCAGAATATGCCAATTAAAGTAATAAAGAGCATTCGGCAGTATAAGGCCAATCTTGAAAAACAGTATGTGGCTACTCCCCTAACAATGAGTGGTAACAACATTTTAATTGTGTATCTTGTTTGGCTTATATTGCTTATAGTGGCAACTTTTGTATTTATACTTGAAAATATTGCTGTTTGGATAAATTTTGTATATAAACAACTGTCAAAGCTTTTTTTTAATATTCGAAATGTTTGGTTGGTTAGTCGATGTACGCGTAAGTCACGCCAGTAAAAGTATAATAAAGCAATAACTCTTATAGTTTTAAATTTTAAATATCACTGAATAAATCAATATTAATACCAGTTATATCTGGTTTAATCCAGTAAAGAAAATCACAAAACAAATACGAAGTTATTTTTATTGTTTATAGGCATGTAATTAATCTTTATCATCACAGACTAAAAACTTACTATTTTCTGCAAATACGTTTCAATTATACTTAAGCATGTTAAGTAATTTAATATTTTGATTGGGCTTTACAATACATTTTTTTGTTACTCTTCCTGGAACAAAATAGTAACTATATTACTCCATATCAATTCAACAAGCTGCACATCCTGTGACTGTAAATATTATCTTTAGCATTTTTTCTTCTCAATATTCTGTCTTCTACATTTATCTTCAATATTGCCAACGTATAGCAATATTGCTTGAATATGAGGTTTTAGACTCAATAAATCAAGAATAAAATAATAATTACGTACAATTTCTTGTGAAATATGACTTCATAAGAAATATTTTATTTCAATTTAAATGGCAGCATTAGCACGATTAGTGTTTGAGAAATTCCTTTACGTATAAATATATTTCAACCTGTAATAAACTCTAAATTATAAGTTCCGTCTAAATATTTGTAGGCTCATTTTGTTACATAAGGTTTCTTATCAAAATATATATGTATGGCATAACGGCAGAGCTATTTTCAAGGTTAAAAACGATACCACAGTTGAATACATTTCGTAAGAAAAAGATTTTAAATGAATCGATGAAATTTTGTATGAAGTACAAAATATCAAACAACAATAATTGCAACAAAAATATGTGCCACAAAAATAGAACTTTTATTATCATTGTAAATCACCACTGCCGCTGATAACAGTAACGCAGCAATACAATAAAACATATTGTTGTTATTGTTAGAAACTTGAAATAAGTGCATAAACTAACAGAATAGTTCCTTTACTAACTATAATTACTAATTACAAACATGTATAGTAGAATAAAAAATAATACATCGATTGACAAAATTATTTACTATTCCTTCCTCTATAATTCATGTTACAATTTTCATATGAAAAAATAATCAATCTTATTGGCTATTCAAAATATAAGGTATCAAAATCAAAGATTGCTAACAAAAATTATTTTTTGTACTTCTTTCCTTTCATGGAAGACTTTCTATGCAACATATTAATAGCCCTTGGAACATCCTTCGTGTCATGTTTGTTATTCACATGAATTCTCAAATTGTGTCGATGAGCATAAGCCACTCCACAAACCTGACAAACAAACGGTTTCTCCTTCGTATGCGTTCTCATATGCATCTCCAATTTTTGTTTTGTCGCAATTTTCTTTCTGCAAACTTCACATTCAAATCTCCAAGTTTCCGGTGCAGCATGAAATATCTTGTGCGCGTCTAGCCCTGTCTGGTTCAGAAATCCTTTTCCACACTCGTCGCAAATATGATTTCTTTTTCCATTGCTTTCATCTCCATCTCCTTCACGATGATCTTTGCCGTTGAGATGCATCCAAAGTGCGGCTTTTGTCCAAAAATATTTCCCACACTTCTCTGGACAATCCAATTTTCCTTCACCACGAACATGAATTTTTAAACTATGGTACTCCAAATCGAATAGTCTCTCAAATCTTTTTCGACATTCTGGAACATTACAAACAAACTGGAAATCCTGAGGAAATACTTTATGAATACGAATACGATGATTTCTTAGGCAGCTTCCGTTCGAAAAACATTTTCCACAGTCCACACACTTATACCGTTCCTTTCTGGGAATGCCCTCGTGCACATCCAAAAGATGTTCTTCAAGTTGCAGTGGGGACCGGAAGTAGGCAATACAACTTTCTCTTTCGCAATTATAGATAATTATATTCTTCGTATCTTCGCTATTTGAAATATCGCCTCGGTCATGAAATTTAACGTAATGGTGTACCATTGCTGATTTGAATAATATAGACTCTTCGCTACGTCCACGGTACACATGCTTGCAAATTGGGCATCGTTTTTTGTCAATTTCCAGCCCCAAATGTTTTCCCAAGTGATGCTCTAAAAAATCATATCGATTTATAGTTGAGTAAGAGCAGCGGCCACAAAAGAATGAATGAGTACTATCAACTTTTCCACTTTGTATTTCTCCTGCTCGATGAACAGACTCGTGGATGGCCAATTCGGGAGCAAATTGTTTGACCTCTTCACAAAAATTGCACTTGAATTCTCCGTGAAGTTTTGAGTGATTCTGTAAATCTTGTTCCTCCATAAATCCTTTTTTGCAGTTTTCCACAGTACAAAAATATTTGGCCTTCCGATCATAAAATATATCATCTGCGGTTAAATTTTGCTCTGGAGTTGAAACAAGAATATTTCCAGCAGGTATCCTTTTTCTGGAATTGCTAGCATCTTGACTATGTTCCAATAAAATGTGAACTCGTAATTGTACATCATCTTTTAAATATTTGTGACATTTTGAACATCTATGACTTTTGGCATGTTTTTCTTGAAATCTTTGATCACGGATCTTTCTTTTTTCAATAAAATCAACTCTTGAGATGTTATCTTCGATTGAATTAACCACTAATGCTTTCTTGTGAATTCGATTCCAGTGTTGTAAAAGTTGCTGTTCGGTAAGAAAATATGCTGGACATTCTGTTGCTGCACAGCGAAAAGGTTTCGTTGGGTCATTCAATCTTCTCAGGTCGTGGTAATTCATATAATGGACGATAGGAACAATTTCCTGATGAATAAATATTTTGTTGCAAATGTGACATTTTGTCTGGATTGGGGTCATTTGCAGGTGGGCTTCCAAATAATGATTAATGAACAAGATTTTGGACAGAAAGATGGCGTCACAGCGACCGCAATGGAATTTACTCCCTGGTGTGAATCCCGGTTTGTCTTTTTTCTGTCTGTCATCAGAGTGCTTCAATTCATGGTCGATTAGATCAACGACACCGGATAAGGCGAGATCACAAAAATGACACATTAATTGATTTGAACCATCATCACCAACTCCATGATAGATCTTCTTATGGTGGGCCAGCTCTTCGTTCAGACCAAATATTTTGGAACAATTCTCTTCGGTGCAGCGGTGATTATTGATTGCTTCGGGTACAATTTTGTCAATTTCAACAACATTTCTAAACAGTTTTGGATCTCTAGTGCTCATTTTGACTTGTCCATTGGAATGCAAATATCGAGTGTGCCATTTAAGTTGGGATTCGAATGAAAATGTAACGGCAGGAGTGCAATGGGGGCAGATTGGTTTGGGCTGGTCCGGGACTTTTCTTTTTTGACGTGTTTTCTTTCCCATCTCATCCGGTTTTTTATCATTGTCTTCATGACTGCTTTTGTCATCATCAGTATTTTCTGCATCTGATTCCGAGTTTGAACTTGATTGAAATCTGGTTCTAAAGTAAACAGGCATCAACATTGGTTAATTAGAACTTTTAAATTATTTGAAGTATTGATATTTTTATATTTTTATTTGCTTACGTTTGCCGTCTTTCGTCACTGTCACTAATTATTTCCAAATTGCAATCTTCATCCTTTTCCAGATCATCTTCATTGTCGTCTTCACCATCACTTGTTTCCATTTTTGAATTTTCATCATGTGATTCAGCTGACTTGTGAGCCTCTAGTCTTTGCGAACTGGAGAAAGTAGCTTTGCAATGTGAACATTGGAATACTTGGCAAAGACTCCTTCGAATAGGTGCTGTTGTAGACACTGGCGAATTTGACGTCATTTGTAGTGCCGTTTTCTCTATTTCTGCCGATATGGATTCTGCTTGCCGTGAAGCGGAAATGGAGACACCTTCATCAATGTCCAGATTAATCGGTTCTGGTAGTGGAACTTGCCATGTTATACAACGAGCCTTTTTAGGGATTCTATTTTCGCTTTCATCTAATGGATACAACCGTTTAATTACGGAAATAGAATTGTAGCCTTCCAAACTTAAAATCGGAATTGTGCTGTTGCTGGAAGATGAAGCTGCAGGCTGAAGAGTATCATGACCTTGACTGGATTCTGTTTCTGTTGATAAATTTTCGTTAACATCTTTTTCGACATTATTTTCTACCATCTCCTCTATTTTTTCGGGATCATCCTTTTTAACAATATCTTCTTCGCTGAGCTCATCATCCAAAGAAACCTCATTCTCCGCTTCTTCCTCTGAGCTGGTTTCACTGTCATGGCTACTTTCTTCTGACAAGTAGTTTGCGGTATCATCATCAAAACTTTCCTCCTCCTCATTTCCAGGTACTTCTTTCACTACTTGGGTTTCTATTGAAATTTCCATTTCGTCTAACAAAGATCCAATTAAGCATGAAGTTATCATTTTTGACTTGTTAGCTTGGTTTGTTACAAGATCATAATTGGGCTGGTGGTCACGGTACAAACACACCACAGAAACGAAAGACATTATCCATCCCAGAGAAAAGCATTTAACATGTTCCAAGTGTGAACTGCATGCTTCATGCGTACTGCCGCTATCCGCTGTCTTCTCCTCCATCCCATTGTCGATATTTTGAGTTTCCTCATTGACATCCGGAATAGTGGCTCTTTCTAAACTTAAATCCAAGTCAACGTCTTCAATCCTATTTTTTAAGCCAGCAGAAGTTCCAGTTCCAATGGTTTCCAGTTCAATCGAATGAGGCGATATAAAAACACGAGGCAAGTTTCTGGACCGAAATCGCCGACCTAAGGAGAATACAAGATATTTACATTTTAAAGGAAAAATAATTATTCCATTATTTATGGTTATAATTTTAAGATATTAAATATTAGTTGTAAAATTTTTATTCATTATTGATAAGCTAAATACTCACATTGTGTTTTAAAATTTTTCCTAAAGTTCAGCAGATTTCTATCACGCTTTTCACAGTCATCTTTGTTGCTTTCCAAGTCTGCAGTCCCGCTAGGGCCGGCATTCTTATGATTTACCCATTCCCTGAAAAGTTTCACTCTTGATGGCACATGATCCGCATACTTCATTAAATTCCATAGCTTATCAATCTTCCAGTTTAACTTCAGCTCCAAACATTTGAGTTGGTGAAATATAGTGCAAAACTGCTCAACCACAGGGAAGCAATCCAAACAAACATGCTTTTCCACAGAATTCACTAAAGAATCTCCTTCTTTCCGAGCGTTTCCAGCGGATCTTGTCACCTTAAAATTTGCACTGGCAGCAAAATGTCTGTCCACCGATATGAAAAATCTCTCCAGAATCTCCTTCCTTTTTTGAAAACATCCTTCCTTTTCCCCATCTTGTTGAGCTGACAGTCTTCTATTCTCTGACGAATTATGCTTCGGGATAATTTTGTAACAAAAAATGCACACAGCTTCCGTCGTTTTTGTGGCGTCTTCTTTTTGGCTTGGCGTCATCATCCTTTCACCGCATTGGTACCATTAACACATACTTGGCAATAATAACACTGAACTGACAGGTACAAACCCAATTATTTAGTTAATTTGTAATTTTAAACTGTATTTATTATGAGAGAACACGAGTTGAGAAACAAAAATCGCTGCTTCTTGCATGAATACCGGCACCGACACAGGTGCAGGTGCAACACTGCAAACGAAACATTCTGATTTGGTTTGTTATTGTTTTCTTTTCACCGAAAGTTTTAAGGGGCCATCCATGTTTTAAGACTCACTTAAGACAAGGATATAAATTAAATCTTTTCGTGTCTTCCCGAGTACTGTTGTAGAAGCGGATACAGAGGCAAGATAAAGTTGAGTGGGTGGGTTGAGGTGCAAATTAGTTTTGGTTACTTATGTTATGAATGGCGGGTCGTGTTTATATTGACAGATCAGCAGTCAGCACTAGCACAGCAGCACTGATCATCTGTGCTTCTCTAAAAGTCACTTGTTCGGTTTTGGTTGTTTCCTTTTTATACGGGCAAAAGAGATTGATGGTATTTTACCAGATAACTTGCTTTACTTAATTGGTACTGTTGTGCATTTTCATTAAGTATTCAGTAATGTAATATTATATTTTTAACTGTTTTTTTCTGTAAAACATCGAGGAAAGAGTAATTGTTAGTGGTTTTGTAGAGCTTCAAGTATTCTGCCAAAAAGTGACAATGAATCTTCCAAAAGTTCCAAAATCTTGTTTCATTTGCTCATCTCCTTCATCGACTTTAAACGATGATATGAACTCCACTATTGGCAGACTTTTAAGTGAACTGTTAACATTGGAAGCTGTTCATAACAATGATACCGAGCAAATGCTCGAAAATGAAGAACAAAAAGCTAATCAAAACCAACAACAGCAAAAACTTGTGCTTGCTGAGTCCGTGTTTGTGATTAGGATCCTTTTTCGTATTCCTCATCTGATATTTCTGGATAAAAAGAATGCTCCCATTGTTGGAGAGAATAGAATTGTTCAGAAGATTGGATTTTGTCATTCTTGCAATGAGGCTGTTGAAAGGATTATGGAGAATTACAGAGATTTACTTGGGGCTTTGAAGAGTTTTCGGAGAATTCAGCAAGCACTTGTTCAAAAGAGGAAATGTGCCAAGCAGATAAGTCCAAGAGAAGATGGAAGCTTTTTTAATGATGGAAAGGTCACTGATGACACGGCCGTGGAATCAAAGTTTGGGATAAATGGAGACAATGCATTTTGGATCGTAAGCAACCGTTAATATTAATCAGTATTAGTATCACTTTAATTAATATTACCCTTTTTACAGCGTCCTATATTAATAGAATTTTTAATTTATCATTTCAGACAACTATGACGGCACCAACAATGATCCCTTCCCTGTTGAAAATTTAAACAGCATTGTGATCGGTCTTTTAAAGTCATTGCAGTCGTCATCTTCAACTTCAAAACAAGTTTTTCCTGATACCAGCACTGTCGAGAAAAATGAGACTGTTCGGAAGATGAAGATGAAGATCATTTCCTGAATAATGAAGACAGTGATACTGATCAAGATCAAGTGAAAACCGAAATAGATACCGATACAGATGATCATCAGGATGAGGATCATATTTTTGCTGAAATGGTGGAATCAGAGGAGTTTATGACGAATAAAGACGACGAAGAAGAACCTGAATGGAAACCACGAGATGAGGAGGCGGAGGATTCTCTCGAATTAAAAAACTACGGTGAAGATCCTCTTGGCGACAACGGCACCAGTGATGAAGAATACACACCAAAAAGGAAGAGAGGAAGACCAAAATGTCCCTCATCGTTATCATCAAAGAAAAAAATACTCAAGAAGCAACGAGCTAAGAAACCAATGAAAACGAACCAAGAGCCCGTATTCAAATGTTTAGAAAAGTGTTGCCGTAAGCAATTCGATTCCAACGAAAACCTTCAAAATCACTTACAAGCCGAACATCTGCCATTACCAGAATTAGCATGCGAAACATGAAATAAAAAGTTCGATTTCAGGACACATCTGACCGACCATATCGCCAAAGAACATCCCGAGCTAAGTTTCCGGTGTCATATCTGCCAGAAAATATTTTCCACAGTGGTAAGTCGAACCTTGCATCTAAACAGTTTGCATAGTGTTGTGTCTGCAAAAAGACAAAAAAGATTTGAGTGTCCGGAAGATGGTTGCGACAGGATTTGCAGATCTTATGGAGCTTTGAAAGTGCACATTTCAAAACACAAGGGAGAGCCACATTTCAAGCGTAAAACATGCGAAAGGACATTCTGGTCTTGGCAGCAATTAAACCGTCACGAAAGAAATAGTTCATGTGAGCGGGGAAAGCGGCAAGGCATTTGTTTGCGAAATTTGTGGAGAAGGGTTTTCATGTAGTCACTATCTTCAATGTCATAAAAGTCATAAACATAAGGAAGGTGGCACTCAAAAGAAAAAGAATAAAGTGGAAGTAGACCATTCTCCAAATATTTGTGAATTGTGTGGAAAAAACTTTTCTCGAAAATTCCTACTTGACATTCATCGCAGTCGCGTTCACGAACGTAAGTATAGCCATTTTTGTGAACAATGTGGAAAAGGATTTTTCCAACGACCACTTGTATCGGGCCCACAAAATTGGAACAGAAGAGAATCTGATTAAGCAAAACCTGAGCAAAGTTAAGTATCGGTGCACTGTTGTTGGATGTCGAAAAGCGTTTCGTGGGGATAAGGCTGAAGAAAAATTTAGAAATCATTTGGAAATGGAGCATGGAGAGGATGGAAAGGGCAAAATGTTCAAGTGTGAAGAGTGTGGAAGGGAATTTGCACAAAAGTATAAGTTTACTGAGCGCGTGCTGATTCATAAGAATAAGGATACGAGACCGTTTAAGTGTGATTTGTGTGGAAAGGGATTTGCAAATCGGGGTAATTTGAGATATCATCAGTTGAACACTCATAAAGCTCCGAAATTAATTAAAAGAAAGAAGGAGACTAGACCGAGATCGTATATAAGGGACAATGTTGAAGTGTTTGGAGGTCGTAAAGGGAGTAAATTGACTTAATATTTTGAGTTTGACAGCATTTGCAGGTTTTTATGAATTTGTCATAAAAAGAATGGATTTGAAAAGTGTGGGATTTAATTGACTTGAGTAAAGTGAACGTAGAACGTATGTAAACTTAAAAATAAGAATTTTGGCTTATTTGCGATATTGAATTGCTAGTTAATTAATGATAATGGTACGGATATATGCTTTGTTTTAATTGTAGATATCAAATGTTATTTTGTACAGCCTTAAAATTATTGCATATTTCAATTTTTCTATCGAATGTTCAGAAAAATTTTAATAAAAGATTTTTTGTGCAAAAATACATAATTTACATGAATAATTGAGTAAAAAATATTATGTAATGACAAGCTACTTTCTTCCAAAGTATAAGTTCCATCCATCCATCCCAGCAAATGTGAATATTTTCATATTCAAAATAATTGATTTTAGGAAAAGAAGCCTATTCTAAACTGTAATTTCCACCATGTGCATGCATGGCAGTTAATAATCAGAAAATAATGGTTAATGAGAAATACATCGACAAATATTTATATGCATAGTCATATTATTTTTTTTAGATAAAATCTATCTAATCAATTTTTTTACTGTTTATATATTCGAAATTCGCAGATTTCAAATATCATTCTCATTGATTGATATTTTTAAAAACTGCAGTTATTATTTAATCACAACAATGTTTTCCCCGGAGCACCTTTTTGGCCAAACAGACGTCATTTACTTTTTCTGCTGTATTTTATCTGCTCCTCTCGATTGCTTTTTTCAGTTTTTTCTCATGCTACAGGCCGCTATTTGGGGCAAAAGACAAAATTGGCTCTCGTGCTTAAGTAGATGTTTCAATATTTTTAAACATAACTTTATTTAAATAGAAATTCACATTGATTTTAATTATTGATGCAATTCATTAAAAATATGAATTACAAATTAAGTAATTAGTTTTTTCCCTCTGATCCTCCTGCCACATTGACGAGAACAAAGCAGGTAAAGATGAATGATGATGAAGAAGAGTAAACGGAAGAATTGTGGCGCGGATGGTGATGGGATTCTCTTGTACTTTTTTAATAGCTACCAGCCCATAAACAAAAAGCATCCTGATGATTCGGTTTGGTGGTGGTATGGTATGGTGTCAACAATAAATATAAACTGAAGTTCTCCTCAGAATCTCAGATATTCGTAAAAATTTAAACCTATATAAGTTGTAATTGTTTTGTTTAATTAACAATTTTGGTCAGAGCAATTTTTAATTTAAAAAAGGTTATTATATTCTACCAAATCAAGTGCAAAGTGACGAGATGGCTGTTGAGGCAGCAGGAACCGAGAGGATGGACGATTTGTGCTTGATTTGTGAATCTCCTCAAGCAAGTTATATTAAAACTTGTTTGATCTTTAACTACTCCTGGAAGTTTCTTCAGATCAGTTATCAAATGAGGAGGAAATAAGACTGTGTAAAGGATGCAGTGAACAGGTGGGGAAAGCTCGAGAATTGTACCAACAAATGGTGAACATTGCGATAGAATTTAGATGTATTCAGAGCATGATTGTTGGCGAGATTCGGGGGAGGAGGAAGAGAGGAAAAATGACATGTAAAACTGATGATGATGACCCTTTGTCAACCTCACAGGATCAGTCCGGTGCGGAGGAGTTGGAACAATATGCTAGAGATTGTAGGTTTTAGTTAAATAATAATTATTATTTATGGTCACTAAAATTATTACAATTTAATAAGATTGAATCATGAAATATTACTAAACTTAATTCATAATTGACTTGTTCTTTTTGGTAATTTTAGATGACTATAATTTTGCTGATTGTTCACTTCTAATTCGGTTTGGTGATTTTGAAAACAAAGTAAAGAATGAAGAAGAATCTGAGACCTACATTGATGAAGATGCTGAATTTATGGAAACTGAAACGCCAATAAATTGTGTAACAACTTTAAAGGGTCCTGACCGTTTACATTTGGAGGAATCAGTAAATGTTTTGATGGAGGACGAGAATGAAGACTCCGACTCTGACATAATTTCACCCGATATTATGGAAAAGCCAGTAGTAAACATCATTCCATTGGAAAAGAAAAGACCTAAGCGTAAAAGCAAATTGGTGCCGATGGCACATGATGATCTGGAAATCGAAAACGAAGACTCAATGGAAACGGTGGAGTCACCTGAAGAAGATGAGTACATCGAGGAAGATGACTGGATTCCATTCCGTCAGGTTCTGAAGAGAATAACATCAGTGGTTCAGAATCTGAACCTGAAGATGACCCCTTATTCGAAGACCAAGTGCCACAACCTGAGAAAGTTAAAGTAAAACGAAAAGGCAAAGGAAAAAAGTTGGGTCCTAAACATTCATCATTTAGAAAGTTAACAGAGACTGAAAAACTAACATTGGAAAAATTAAATTCAAAGTCTTGCTTCGAATTCAAATGTCACCTTTGTACGACGATACTAAAAACTAAACACGGACTTTCCACTCATCTAGTGCGTATACACGGAGTAATTGGTAGCGAAAGATCAAGCCTTTTGGAAAAAGATGATAGCTCTACCTCGTTGACCTGCAAGATTTGTTTGAAAACTTGGAAAAATCGGAGTGGTCTAGGTTTTTACATGACCACTATTCACGGAATACGAAGGGCACGGGCAAAAGACAGGTGGCGACTTGTGAAGCCCGAAGTAGATCTCTGCTGTGAAATGTGTGGTGAGAACAAATCTGGACTTGACATTCTCGAACATGTACGAAGTCATGTAGGAGAAGACTACCTTCGCAAGTGTCCAAATCGCGAATGTCCACAAGTCGTTTGTCACATGTTTGCGTTGAGAAAGCATGTGAAACGAGGAAGCTGTAGATCTAAGCTGGAGCCTTCAAGTTCTCAGTCAATCAACTTTAATAAGCCAGTTTCAAGTAGTGAAGAATGTGGAGCAAGTGGCCCGAACTTGGGAATTCTCCAAGCACATATTATCCGCACCCACGAGGAAGGTCCCAGGGAGCGAAGGTGCCCAATTTCGGGGTGTGGCGAAACTTTTGTAGTTCGTCAGAGTGTTGACATCCATCTGTTCCTGCATCACGATTTGTCCAATCAAGACAGGCAAAATAAAAATAACATTCAGAAATGTTTCCATTGTTCATAAATAATAAAAGTAGATGAAATGGAAGACCACTTGCTCAAAAAGCATAAACCAGCGGAGTTGATAAGATGTAAGCAGTGTCCATTCCTGTACTCCTCCAGGGAACATCTTATCGAGCACATGTTCCTTACCCATCGGCATAGTGGTGTCACTTTTTCCTGTGACATTTGCAGCGGAGCCGGAATCGAGATGACAATTCCCGACCATCTTCAGCTACGACAGCATTATTTCGAACGCCATCAAATCGGGAAACAATATGTGTGCGAAATTTGCCAGAAAGTATATTGGACCTTGCATCTTCTAAATAGTCACAAAAATGCTGTACATATAAAAAAATATGCATGCGAAATATGCAAGGAAGGACATTAATGAAGATCCTTCCACAGTTCCTTCTTTTTCATCTGCTGGTATGCTGTCCGAACACAAAATCCAAGTACATGGAGCTGAGCCCTTCAAATGTGAGTTTTGTCAGAAAACGTTTGTCAGTCATTATAGCTGGGAGGTTCACGTCAGGGAAATCCATAAAAGAAAAGGGAAGCTTTACCGTTGCGAGGAGCCCCAGTGTAACGGAAAATCTTTTAGTTTCAAGAAGCTTTAAAAGCGCATATGAAAAACGTGCATGGAGAAAGGAAACACATCTGTGATCACTGCGGAAAGGGATTTTAAAATACAATATCTTTAAAGACTCATGTGAATGCGGTACATTTGGGACTTCGTCCAGAAATCTGTGAAACATGCGGTGAAAGTTTTCGTACAAAAGCGTGCCTCCATAGACATATGCTGATTCATACTGGTGAGCGGCGATTTGCTTGTGAAGAGTGTGGTCAAAGATTTCGACATAAGAATACTTTCATGACGCATTTAAAATGCCATCAGGAGAAGGGGGATAGCTTCAAACCAACTGGACCAATGAAACATGTTCAGAAAAGGGTGCAGCGCCGGAAGCAGAATGACTGACTTGGGCAAAAATCAGGAAGGTATAAATGGTTAAATTCTAATTATGACAGTAACCACTTTTCATTTTGAAAGAAAGTAAATTTTTTGAATAGGTATTGATATTAAATAACTATACAGTCGAAGCTCGATGTAACGGACAAGCAGGGGATAGTGATTTTTTGTCCGTTATAGCTATGTCCGTTATATGTATGCATGCATGTGCTCACATTTAAGGGTCAAATTTTAGAATTAAAAAGCAGAAGTACGGGTATTTGTGGGGTACTTTTCCATTTTTAGAGGAATGTGAACAAACAGAAAGAGTTTAGTTGTCTGAATTTTGTTAATGTACGTACATGC
>JAQFYG010001466.1:0-18816 GCA_034694325.1 Entomobrya corticalis | reverse complement strand
CAGACAGACAGCCAGACAGGATGTTCATCGCATTGAATATCTAACATACGTATTCTACGTATCCGATATTCAATAACTATATATCTTTTCAACTCAAGCAGAGTTTCTTTTAAAGCGGAATGAAATTATTCATGAGCTGAGATCTCAGCCATGCTTTCAGATAGGTGAAGATAAACTTTGTCATGTAAATTCATTTTTTCAGAGAAGAATTTAGAATTATACTCTTATCCTAGTAAATTTGAAAGTAAAGATGCGCTAGTCTGCTTTTACAATAATAACAGTTCTATAAACTTGAGGAGATTTGTAACTATTAAAGATTTGTTAAGTATGTTCCAACCGGATGGTTATGTACAACCCAAAATTCAATACATTCTTTTGTTAATACAATCTACACTTGCGAAATAAGGAACATTGTTTTATTTTTATTTAAGCTTCTTGTTGTGCAAATATTCATTAGTGATTCAAATCAAGTTGGACTTCAAGTGGAACATTGAACACATAAACATTATTATGTATACTGTATTCAAAACAAAAAATAGCCAGACTGAATAAAGCAAGACAGTGTGACAACATGGAAAAGATTACTTCCAGTAAATTCCATCTACTTAAACTACTTGTGTAAAAATAAATGCAAAGAATAAGTCATGACATAAACATGACATCGATGAAGAAATGAGCAAAGCTGATATGCCAAGAAAGATATTACATGCGACGATACCAAACAAGAGCTGTCGACAGACAATCTACGTTTAACGACTCGACTGTATGAAAAGAGAAATGGAGCATGAATTTAGTAAAACTGATTGTCGAAGAAATCTAATAAACTTGAGTAAGACACTTCATTTTTGCGTTCTCTCCTAAAGTTGTGCTATATCAGATGCACTGAGAAAGTAAATATAGGATACTTTGAAAGTTAAGCGATCAGATATTCATTAGATAAATTTCATCTTGTAATTATGCTTGTCAACTTTTTTCGTGATTGGGAGGGGGGAGCGTTGCGTTAGTTCAAGCGCACACACACGTGTAACTGAGATATGAAATAAGTTGTAAGATTCAATGGAAGATGCTGATTATTACTTCAAAAATGTAATTTATTGGTAATAAGTAATGTAAAATCGTGTTTTGTTCTATAAAAATGCAAAATTGCAGAATCCTTTCTGCTTTGTATCAAGATCATAACCCCAATTTTATTTTGGCTTTCACCTTCATTCCAATATCCTTTCAAAGTCCCTTTTCAAGTTGCTGTATTGTTAAATAAATAAAACTTTATATGTCATCAGTATCACAACATTCACAACAATAAGAACAACACATGCTAACATTATTTTCATTTTACTAATAACTTCATTCTTTTTGAATTGCATTGCAAGTAAAAAAGTGTAGTATTTGAACATCAACAAAAAATTGCTGATATTGCTTGAAGAATCGTGTGTCACATCCGGTAAAACCACAGAAAGTGTGACGTTTTGCAGAGAGTTTTAGATTTCTGTCACTAAATCCCTAAAGCTACATTCATAAATATGTAAATAGCAAAATGGTGTCAAGTCACCAGTCACCACAAAGTGCAAGTGAGTTTGACTTTGAATGTTTATTGCTTTGGGACGTGTAACATATTTCCCTGTTTCAACAACCGACCATGAAAGTGAAAGGAAAGAAATCCGATGAATATGTACTATAAATAAATATTATGTACGTATTTTCAACTAGAAGTGGAACACCTGTTGACAACGGTATTTTAGCTAGCGCTTTTCAGACAATAAAGTCCCCCGTCCCGCATTTTAAAGTTGGAATGAAGCATTAAACAATGATATTCCAAAAGTAAAAACTCTAAAGATTAAGTAATTTTATATTTTAAATTATTTACAGAACCAGAGTGCCCTCCAACGTGGGATGGATGGCAATGCTGGGATTACACCAAACCGGGAATAACGGCTCAGTCTTATTGTCCACAATACGTTTACTTCCTCACAGAACCCCCAACTTGTCCTAGTAAGTTATCTAAAGTTATAATTGTTTTAAACCGATTTCAATTAATTAACTCACATAAAATTAAAATTGTCACACAACATATTTTCAAATAAAATATCTCAAATCACATCTGATTTTGTTATAAACCATTTGAAAAAATAAGTGTATAATATATGAATATTTTAGATAAAACAGTGTTCTGTCAACTTGACAGAACACAGCTTTCGAATTACTTCTCTCATTTGAATTTTTGCTTACCATGCTATTTTGGATTCCTGAAATCTGACCTTCGCTACCATGTAGCTGTACTGCATAGCTGTCAAAATATAATAAAAACTGACTTCAAATAAAAATATTGAATCCACATAATGTACTATCACAAGAGCGCATCACCTCAAAAATTGCTAGCTAACTTTGTCAATGTACAGCAGGTATAGGATGTAACAGTATAAGAAAGTACTACGTAAATCGTACATACTTACATTGATTTGATATACAGTTAAATAGTGCTAAAACGCCAGAATGTATATACATGCTTATATCTCCTGGGAGGTGCGCGTCTGCTATTTTGGCTTGTATTATAATATGGTAAAAGCTAAAAATCAGTAAAAGTTTGAAAAGTGGCTTAAGCGTTGAAGCATTCCTAGTAAGATTCATTATATATAGTACTTTTGGACAAAACCGGATCAGTAGTGTTGGTTTGCTTTGTTGAATGAAACGAAAAAGAAAGGATCCAATTGGCGTATTTCATCTCGGGTATTCTGTTTGAGAGTTCTGGCTTATTTGAACCCTAGCAGCCCAGTTTACTCTTTGAAAATTCAATATGCTTCGATGATCATAAAAACAAAAACGCAAAAGAAGGGGAAATTCTTTGGGAACTGGATAAAACAACAAAAAATGGGTAAAGCATAAAGTGGATTTTCAAATGTAATTGGATGTGCATGAACGCTTACACCGACCTCTTCTGACAAAGTTTCTGATATTCCATAAGAAATCTTTATACTTTATAATTATATTATGTTGAGGAAACTCTTTTGAAATTGTTTTAAATTATGTAAGTTTTTTTTCTTCATGGAACAAAAAACAAAAGTCTTTGTCTCTTTACTGGAGTAGCTAGTTTGGACGTGGAGTTCATTAAAGCGCTACAATGAAATTCTATAATGAGGAAAAACTTTTACATTTTCGAAGGAAGGTATGGGTTTTATAATGGGTATTGAGGGTGTTACTTTGACGGTATGTAAACTTTGAGTATAAAAAGTGGAGTTGATCCTATAATGAAATCGAGTGTATTCAAAAAAGTTGATCAATGGTAAGAATGGAAAAGCCTATTGTGTGATGGTACGATAGTGGTTATCGGCAGCACTGATATTATTGGAAATGATGAGACCCTTCACACATTCTAACAAATTTTAATGATAAGCCGTTGTGAAAATGAATGTTAAACATTTGCATTGTTTTTCCACAGTTCCACTGACGAAAGAATGTACTGCAGATGGAACATGGGCTCGAAACCATAAAAACAGAGAATGGACCAATTACACAGTTTGTGCAATGTCTGCAGTTTTGATGCAACAGAAGCGTGCCTATGTTCTTGTCACTGCTTACGCCATTTCTATATTTGCTCTTATTCCTGCCGTCATCATTTTCTTCTCCTTCAAGTAAGTTCAAACAAATCGAAAATTACCTATAATTCTATTGTCACATGAAAACTAAATTAGGTGTTGTAAAGATTATATCATGTGGATCGATTGTGCCTTTTAATGATATGATATGTGCCTGTTTAGTTTTAGAGCGACGTTGCTTACTTCATATTATTAGCTATACCGTAGAAAATAAATGTAAAAATATTAGGTTGAAGGTAGTTGTGTGATAATAATAATATTCAAAAATCAAGAGAAAAGGCTTTGAAGGTAAATATTTTAATGATCATAAAAAGTCGTTTCATTAATTCTCAAAAATTACAATCGCAAGTATATACTAAGCTATAAACATTAAATTAACATATGCGTCATAAAAGAAAAGAAATTTATAAAACACAAGTAACTTTTGATATTTCTTAAGAATATTTTTAAGTGACTTTAAACAAAAAGGAATCCAGATTTAATTCGTATAAAATTTATTGTTAAAAAAGTTTAAAAAGGAAAAGTTGAATTTTAAATTTTTTCATATCTTGATTTCTTGTCAAAGCTTGGATTATTTTCAAAGCACATTCTAACTGCTTTCAGTAGCAAAAACACAATGAGAAAAAGCACAAAAAAGAAACCAATAATAGTAAAAAGAAGAATAATGAATGTTCCAATCGTAAAGTCATCGTCGTCTACGATTGGAGAAAATGGTTGCACAGTTCCTCCCGGAATAACGGCAGATGTGGAAAAAGGTGAGTATAAACCGTCTTCTGTTAAGATTTGGTCAAGCATAGTATTCGCCGAATGCAAGACACCCTCAAAGTACTTAAACTCGAAAAGCCCCTGAATCACAGAGAAATTCTTACTGTTTCCAAACAGCATGTTGATGTCTTTATCTGGGTGAGCAGCTATTGTTTTCTCTACATATTTGTTGACCAGCGATAGCCGCTCTTCCATCAACCTCATAACGACGATGACAGAAACGGCGCGTTGGAGATCTTCTTCCAGCAAATTTTCCTCGTTTGAAGCAAGTTTCTGGGAGTTTAGTTTGGTAATAAGGGTGTTGGGCCAAGTTGAATCTTCTCTCTTCCGTTTTTCAATGTATTGCGTGTCCACCTCCAACAGCTTTTGAAGAGCGTCCAATTCCACAAAAGCTGCCATAACAGTTTCATCCATGCCACTTTCTCCAACTTCAGTGTCATTCTTTTTGTCAGTCTGATTTTTCACTAACTCCAACGATTTATGAGTTGACTCATCAGAAGATTCTTCCTTTTTGATAATGTTGAAATCATACTTTGGTAAAACTGCTGAGTATACGTCAGGTATGTCAAAGTCGGCAATTGGAGCGGGCAAAATTCCAGGGAAGCTGGTCAGTGCAAAAAGCACTATGATCATGTCAATTTGCTTTTGGATGAACATACTGTTTAAATATAGAAAAAAATACTTATTACAACTTTTATAAAACCACTGAATCCTCTGCTCACTTTTTATTAATATTAAATTGCATCATTAGAGAAATAAACTTACTTTGGATTTTTGTTCAATCGTATCGTGCTAAACAAAGTTGCTTTTTACTATTTTGGGTAATAGAATTATGATTAAGATTAAATGAAGATATTTATTAGAACTTCCGAGTTGGAGGTCCGTGTCCAAAAATATCAAGTACTTAGTGCCGACTGGTAGCAGGAGCGATTGACAAATTTTTACTTGTGTTAGCTGTTATTTAATGTGTAGTGTAATGTAATTCCTTCTCAAGGCCTATTTTGTACTGTATATAACATACAGCATAGTTTTAAAGAAAGATTTCATAGTGCTCATTTATATACTTACCTACCTACATCAACCTAATATTAACTGTAGTTTAATACAACGTCTAGAAAGAAAATCATAGCATTTGCTTATGAAGCATTTTAGTGCTTTGTGCTGACAGTGCAGAATACAAACCACATATTTTTAAGTTGAAGCGTTGTAGGTTCAAAAATCAAAATTGTAAAAGTTGTTTGATAAAGACAATTACGCATAGAAGATAGTAAAAGATTTGAAACACTTTTCTCTCAATAATTAGAATATTGCTATTACAAAGGCATAAAAGCTTGTATACTTACAAGTCATCAACTCCAAATTTTACAGACAGTCAACTATATTTACATCTACAATTGACATGCAAAGTTACTTCAGAGTAGACACGACTTTTCCCTTACCAATAAGTAGTGTAAAAAGTATGTGCCTATATCTATTATTTATGAAAGATAAGAAGATTGAGGCACATAAGAAAATACCCAAATGAACAATGGCGGCTTTAATATTTGGAGTTTGGATACCTTCATAAGATGTGTCAAAATATTAAACTTTTAGATTTGCTTTTTCAGATATCTTATCTCACAGCTTTCCAAGGAAAAAATGTTGAAAAATTCAGTAGTTTATGGCTTCACTCATTGCCATAATTATTAGGGTTTCATGAACTGTATCACTGTATGATCCTTCAAATGACGGTCTGTTCATCTTATCATCTATTGGTTACGAATGCATGTATATACGGACAAATAAAGTAATACGATGGTCATGTCGTCAAAAATTAAGCCAGTCTTCTAAAAATTGTATTTAAGTAATGAAAATCAATTATTTTTATACCTAATACATAAAGTAGAAAGTAAAGTCAGAAATACACATTGATACCTACTAAACACATGTACATGCTTCCAAAGTCAAAGTCAACTTACTTGGGTCTATGGTCAACATAAGTATAATATTCACAAAATGTTACGGCTATATCTATAATTTTTATCTTTCTCAGCATTTAAACTCTGTCAAGTTGTCTTCTTTGTTTAAAACAAATGGTAAACATTATTGTGTTAGTATTTAATACAGGATTAGATTAATATTTACTTTAACTTGATTCAATCAATGGCCTTAAAATTAAGATTAACCATTTCTTAATACGATATCCAAACGATATTTTTGTCCACGTGAAACCTTGATTTTCATTTTCCAAATAATTATTTGTTCACACAGGCAGTTACGAGTCCATCGCATCATTCTCCACCAAAATCTTTTCTTTTCATTCATCATAAATGCGCTCCTCACCATAATTTTCAAGACAGCCGTAATGATGAGTGATCCTAATTCCAATGTTCGGGAGGTAAATCTATAAAAATCTATACTATGCGCATGATTCTTTTAACAAAATATACATTTCAGAAAGTGGAACACAAAAAATAAAAAATAATGATCCATGATATGCACCGTAAAGCAAATTACGACAATCTTCATCGTAATTTGCAAAGGTTGCAACTTCCTAGATTTGCATTTTTTCATGACAAGTTATTTGTCATCATCAGCTTTGCCTTGCCATACTTTTCATTTGAATATATACATATTTCATCGGTTTATATGAATCCTGTAATCGTACTTCATATTACAAGCATTTTGTAGCTTTATAGCCATATAACTTTCCTTTCCCAATGCAATGGATACTCGTAAAAAAAGTCCCTGTGATGAACCGAGATGGTTTTTTGAACTTACAGAATAGCGTTGCTTGCCGCTTGCTCCTTCTTTCCACCAAATATTCCAGGATGACTAACTACATGTGGATGTTCTGCGAGGGATTCTATTTGCACAAGCTCATCGCTGCTGCCTTTGCTGAGCAAAAATCTCTCCTTGTTTTCTACTTGATTGGATGGGGTAAGCTAATATTCACGACCACGACAGACAACCCACATGAAAACCGTTACTTCCAATTGAAAATCCGCATTTGTGAAGCATTGCAAATTGCAAAAAGGATGTTATTACAAATTACAATATCTTCTTGTGGCATTGGAGAAGACCTCAATTGTCTCAAACTTTAATTTAGTTATTTCTGGATCTTATTCATGGTAGAAATCCCAAGTCTATACACATTTTTTCTTCTTTTTCAGTGTTTCCTCTGTTTCCAACCGCATTTTATGCTGGCTACAGGATCTTAAGAGCCAACGAACAGTGCTGGGCTGTGCCTCAAGAAAATTGGGAATGGGCTTTGAATGGTCCAAGCCTCCTTAGTTTATTGGTACATATAAAACACAAATATAATATTATGGCTTATCTTTCGTCTGCTAATATCAATGTAAAAAATGACGAACAAAAAATTTACGACAAAATGTTACAAGAATTTTATGGCAGCAAAGTTTATATACATACTTGATGTATTTGCATCAATTTGTAAAAATCATATGAATAGCAAAATATTACTTGCACAAATTGTAAATCGATCTTATGTAAATGTGATTTTATTTTTAGATCAATACTTTGTTCCTCATTGACATCATAAGAGTGCTCGTGACTAAGCTTCGGGCAGCTCATGCACAAGAACCAAGTCAATACAGGTACGAGACTTTCCTACGCACCTTACCGTTATCGACAATGAACATTTTCATTTGCTATTTTTTGTTAAAATAGAATTGATTAGACAAATCAATGCCTTTTAAAGCTTTTGATATTTGCTAATGGGCCCAAAATATTTTAAAACTTTATGAGAAATGTATTTGCCCTAAATGCTAGTTGTTATTGTTAGAAAAAATAATTAGATGCCCCCAATGCCTGATCTCTCATCATCTTTGTGTTGCTTTACATTGTATTTTGCAAAAACAGTGACCTGAATGTTCGTAGAAGTAATTTCATTTGTTATTGTTTCCAGTTCTATATATTTTTGCTTTCGAGCGAGTTTTGCTTAAATCCTCATTTTCCCTAACAGTTTTTGGAGTAGCTCCACATGCCTATACATAACTACAAACAATACATGTCACAGGTTACTGTAATTAAGAATTTCGCAGGTATTATTATTTAATTAGGAAAATGTGACCGAGGATTAGGGTTCTGGACGTCAATGCTGGATGCTAAAAGATTAGTAGTTTTGTAACTACAGTTGATCAGTACTTACGTGAGATTCTGGCAATATACCACCTACACAGGAAACTACCTGCCCTTTCATTCATTTGTATTTATCAATTTAATATATTAGAATCGCCATTCGCTGCGTACGTGCATACCTAGTTGAACCCTTATATCCGTATAGCATTTCCCCTTATTTCACTTCTTCATTTCCTAGTGCTAGAACATAATCTTTTCTCATCACCACCAACACAACTTTCTTTCTCTATGTTCACTCCGATATTAGGTTTTAACTAACTAATGAATTGTGTTCAGTGTACATAAAAATAGACATGGAAAATATAGACTACGCCATGGCATGACGTGGGCTACCTACTATGAACTCAGGAAGTCACGCACGTACACAATGCCTATTCTTGCGTCCTTCCTGCTTTTTAAACACATGACACATACACACATACAACAAGACAAGCTTAATATTTTCAACTTCTCTCCAAACAGCAAAATCTTCTCCGTTATAAATTGCCCCTGTTTGCAGTTTGCAGGATCCCTGCTTTTTTCACATAAAAGCACCAATGGTATTTTGTTAGTAAAATGACAACATAACTTTGTAACGATCGTGAACCCGGTCCTGCACACAGACAAAAACTGTAAAGAAAAAACAAGAATAACAGCAGTTGTTGTCATTTTCTCAGAAATATACGTCTCATACATATAACGGAACAAGCTTATTTATAACGAATGATAGTAAAATAGTAGGATAATATATAACACGGCCACCATCACGGCTCGAAAATAATATTTGCATCACGTCAGCATAACTATCAAAAAGTTCACGTCCAAAACCTTATCATCGTCATCATCATGACGTCTGGTTTAGAAAAACTGTTGATATAGGATAAACATGTATGATGTGATGCGATATACGGTTCTGAACTGTATAGCCTCAGTATATTAACTTTCCAAAGTGATGGCTGTTGCTTTTGCTCCCACTTTTTCTTTGCAAATGATGAGGGAAAGTGGTGAACTGGAATATGTTTTGAGCAAACTTTATATGTTGACTACAAACATAGGTACTAATAATAATAATACATAATACAAAGTAAGTAGACACGAATCATTTTGCCAGAAGCTTTATTTTCTGAGAGAACTGCTTTCCCTTGTAACTTATTACATTACTAAACCAAATCAACCATCCGTAGACACAAAAAATTTCTGACACAATAAATGTAGAGCTACTACATAATACGAAGTATATGTGCTTGCTTACTTTATGTTCATGTAAATAGAGTAGACAGTGTATTAAGAAGCTTTTCCTGCGAAATTTAATATGCCATCATTGGTTACAGAGGAAGTGCGCATCTTGTCTTCTTTTCAGGAAAGCTGTTAGAGCCACCCTAGTTCTCCTTCCTTTGTTTGGACTTCATTTTGTTGTCACAATATACCGTCCATCTTCCTCAGCTGGAGTTTGTCAAA
The DNA here is from genome assembly GCA_034694325.1 of Entomobrya corticalis. Classification (NCBI taxonomy): domain Eukaryota; kingdom Metazoa; phylum Arthropoda; class Collembola; order Entomobryomorpha; family Entomobryidae; genus Entomobrya; species Entomobrya corticalis. The sequence goes on along the minus strand of JAQFYG010001466.1, from coordinate 8,884 downwards.
ACTGGACTGAACTCTACTTTTACGCCAATGATATCCTCGATGGTCAGTTTTATATTTTGTATATTTATATTTTATAAATGTTTATTTTTATTTTTATATTTTACATGCATATTTGGAACCGATCGCAGGAACCCAAGGCTGCCTCGTAGCTTTCATTTTTTGCTACTTCAACGGAGAGGTATTAAAATAAATTTAATGACAACTATACGTACTTAGATATGTGACGGTTGTTCATTGCAAATTGCCTTCATAAAGTAAATTGATATACGTAGCTAGCGTAAAAGTGAAACATTTTATGGCAATTTCTTTATAGCTTTTTAAATATATTTATTCAATTTCTATCAATTCCGAGAAAAAAAAAGTTGCTACAAGACCAAATCCAATTTTTCCAGGTGCTTTCACTGATAAAGCGAGCGTATACAAGGTGGAAGGAGCAACATTTCGACATGGGCCAGCGAAGAAATTCTCGTCATAGGCCTAGTCGCGGTTCAGTATTGGGACGATCAGTAGTGTCCACCCATATTTATTCCTCCATCCCTCCGTCCCCAGAGACTAATGTAATTGCCCTTCCATGCGGTTCCAATTCCTTGGATCCATCACCCACCTCGGAGCCTGTGAGTACGAATCTATTGGCATTAAATGGTTCTTCTGGAGCTGTCACCGTTTCCTCCAATACTATCAATAATGGTTCTTCCCCCGACGTGAAAAAGCCCGTCTCCAAGTCTTCTCTGAAGAATAGAAAGAACCACACCTCGACAACGACCACAAACGGGAATGCTATCAGCATGTATGTTTCCAGTGAGTATGGATGCGTGAAGGAAAATCCCGGAGTAGAAATCTCCTGTGTCTAAAAGTTTACATTTCATATTATGTAGACTACAGTCGACTGTCAATTCTTCACCATTAATTTTATTGACAGCCAGCGTTTATTTGCTTAAAATACTCTTTACTCCTGCACATTTATGTAGCCGTAGGATAAGCAGTGAATACAACGTTTTGTGGAAATATCGTTATAATAATAATATGTACATTACTTTGTACTTATGAGAATACATGCGTGCATGCTCGCTCATGCCGAACCAAAATACAATTTATATAATATAGATAGATGATAGTACTATATATTATATGATTGTATGATATACATCCTTATATCATTTGATATAGTTAAATATTAAATTATTTAATTTTTAAGCCAAACTTCATTATAGTCGTTGTGTAACAAACGAAATGCCATATAAAGGGTCGCTTGACTTGATTTAATTTAATCTGTAAACGCGGAGATAAAGCTCCCAAAAAGTATAACAGTAAGTGATTTTTTTTCAGGCTTTTATTGTATGTTCTGTGTAACTAACAATTAATTAAAGAATTATTCCAACCCCTTGATATCGTGTGCATATGTGTGTGCATTGTAAGTTTTTCTGTATTTTCTGAATGAGAGGTTTACTTAGAAATTGCCGCTGGAGTTACTGAAAACTTTTTACATCTTACTATATCTAATTATATTTCAGCGAATCTTAAAAGTATGTAGGTAAGTATCCAAAATAGCTACATTCAAGAAATTATGTTTAATGACAATATGAGATTATATAAATTTAAAAATTAAAAGAACTTTACGTAGTAAACCATAAATGATGCGCGCTAACAGATAAAGTCGGATAAATGTGGTAGGTTTAGCTGGATGTTAGGTGCAGTTAGTTGCTGCTTTCTAAGTTTCAAGCAAGACAGGGATCTACATAAAGGAGTGTTGAGTGCTATTACGTAGTTAACGAAAGAAATTATTATCCTGCATTTTAATTATTTGTGCGGAGAATATATATTATTCCTAATTTAAACTTAGTATAATACAAAGCATCGTAGAGTTTGGGGAAACGTGAAACATTTATTGTGATTTCTGAAAACAAAATATATGTCTAACTAATCGATACCTGTGCAAATTCATTTACCTAATCGTAAGTATAATTTACTATTAAGCCAAAATGTAAGATTTTAACGTAAGAAGTGACATAACATAAGATGAACGTGTGAAAGGGTGTATAAAAAAGTCAGTTTTAGTGACTGGACTACATATTTTCTTTCTGACAATGAGTAGAACAAGGATAAAATCATACGAGATTCTTTCACTATAAACACGCGTTAGATTCTACGTGTGTGTGAAATTGATTTTCATCTAGCATTTTCGCCAGGCAGGCACTTTACAATATACTCTCATTTCATCGTTGCGAGCTTATGGGCGAATATATATAACGCAAGTTATTACATGATATTGAATACTTCATTTTAGAAGAACTTTCATTCAACCGGAAAATATTCCAAAGAAATAGGCCACAGAGTGTGGAGTTTGAATGTTGACAGATCCACAGCTTGAGATCCTGTATGTTCTTCAATTATATTCGCAATTTTTTAAAGATGGAGATAGATATAGAGAAATTGGTTTATTTCATAAATAAAACAAATAAATAAAACAATGAAAGTTATAGCCGAAAAAGCTACACACAAAAAGTAATTTTGTATGATGGCTGACTTTTATGATTTTTGGGAGTGTATTAGAAGTTTGAACCAGAAACTCTTTACAGAACAAAATATGGATTTCCGAAAGATTACCGACGTGACTATAAATACGTCTGTACTAACAGTTTTGAGGATACTTGTTTTTGTAATTGCAAATGCTAAACAATATTTACTACATTATTATTTGTTAAGCATAATCATAAATATAAATTTTTAAACAAGAATAATGCTCACCAAATGTAAGATTATCTGATATTCTTTTAAATTCCATCATGTTTTTCAACTTAGTAGTATCTGTATTTTTTGCCATAAACTTTTTAAATTTAAAGTAGCTCTATTATTCAGGCAGCCTAAATATTTTTACCAATTTAAATTTAAAAGTTTGGATCCTGGTTTTATTACTCTTCTTAAATAAATATATCTTAAAGTCTTTCATAGCATTATTTTGCATGAAGTATTCCTTGAATTTCTTTTAACATATTTATATGATATTTTTGTTGTAATTGGCCTGAATGACACGTATTAACACGGCATGTAGAATCAAGTAAAATGCTTTAAATGAAAATGACCAGGTTTGCAGACCAAGATGATTAATTATTACAAAATGGTGGCTCAAACTTGGCAAATTCTACATTACGACAAAGTAAAGTCGAACAGATTAGATAATAAATTTGACATATTAACAATACAATTATTTGATTCTATTTAATATTTAACTGCTAGGATAAAATATTGTAATATAAATATTATTACTTTACATCTGGTTTTTGTCAATAATTATCAAGACATGTTTCTGTCATTAGAGTATTCTATTTAGACTGCACTTTCAATCAATTATTGCCCTCGTTCTTTTATTTATGATTTAGTTTTGTAAATCGTTGGATGATTTCAATTTTAAGGTGACAAAATGTAGAGTAATGTGGGGTATTTTTCCGTGTCTCTTTAATCAACGGTGTAAGACACCTAGACACCATAGTAAGCATCTACATTTGTAAATGCTAATAAACTCTCAAATTCCCACCGATCAAATTTTCAACATCTTAAACCTTTAGTAGCTTGCGTTAGTTAAATTAGGATTAAATTGAAATTCCAGTGTCGGGCAGCTCATATGTTGACCAATTTTACAATGCAAAATATTTAACTTTCTGATTGTAATTATTCGAGTTCGAGTATTGCATTCGTAGATGGCTTTTATTTATTCGCAGATTTTGATGTAATAATTATGTCAGTGTTACAAAAGGTGAGATACTTTATGAGTATTTATCTATGTCAGTAAATATCTACTTTACTATTTAGAAATAGGAATAAAATAGCAAAATGTTTTTTATCGTACAATGTTTTTCATAATATATGCTCTGTACCAACAAAAAACAATGTGTCAAATAAATTTTGTAAATGTCATTTACGGTTTTACATTTTGTTTTATTCTGTTAATGTTTATCAGTAGAGATTACATTTTTCGATTCTTCAAATAAGGCTGCGGATTCTAAACTAACCTATCACAATAATTATTCTAAAAGATTCCAATAGTATTTATTACCAAGTAATAATGTTCATACATTCTAGCATTTACATGGCGTTTCTCGATTCACCGTTTAATTTCCTTTCAATTATTCGAAAAATAAATACATCCAAATTCATTTTCATGAACTACATTCACAGACGAAGATATTTAGTGACATACTCGTAAAGTAAAACAAAAATAGTTTATTTGCTAGAAGCTAGCCTAAAACTTTCATTCTTTATTCAGCGATAGTTGGAGCGTGAGCCCCCGAATTCCCGATAAAGTTGATCCTCATCAATTATGGAACGAAGGAAATCTTGCCATTGCTGTTTATTTGAACCGAATATTTTCAAAGCAACGCGGGTCTCGGGCGCCATAATCGGCCTAAGGACACGGAGCACCACTTCAAAAATTGTTGGAGCTGAATAGGAAAGAAAACATTACAAAGGGGCATTGAGAACTTGGTTGATTATCAATAAAGCACATATATGCTTGCCACCGGAAATTGCATATAAAGAAAGGAATGCTTACTGTTTATTAAAACGATGTTGTCTGCCAAATTTGGGTAGTAGACTTGGTGCTGGAAGTAGGTAAAAATGGCTGGGAGACCTAAAACAAGAAATTTCATTTTTGTTGGTTTTTACAAGAAGCGTTTATTTATATACTTACTAAAGTGTTAACGGCAAACTCCGAAAATATTACGTATATAGAGATGAATATACACTTTTTTGCTGAACTGAACAGCTCATTCATACACATTGTGCACGTGTGAAAGTGAATTCGCGTAAATGACTCTTCTCATAAAAAGCGGCCTGGATAATAATAATTATAGCTTCCAGTTCGCCTCATTAATGAGTTTTCTCACGGTTTTAACTTGATTAATGGCTCATTACAATCTGTTTTCTTTTAAACTTTTTAACGAAACGAGATGGTTATGCACATATATATATACCTAATATCATTTTATAAAACGTCATAGTCAGTGTTCTTCGTATGAAGCAGAAACAAAATAAAGGCTTATATGTATCTACATACATTGCAACTATTTCCCTATTAACTTGCAATGTATGTATCTATATTAATATAACAATATACGAAGCTTGACGTATCCTTTGGATTGAATTTTTCCCCAAAAAAATATAAATTGTATTACTTACCTTTTGAAAGATCATGTAATGAAATTCCAACCATTTAATACAGAATCAAAATTTGAATTTTGAATTATAAAAATTAAATACAAAGATGGGGTTTGGCATTTTAATGTGGATGGGTACACCAGATGAAACAGTAAATACTCATATATTTTGTACCACCACTTACAGGGCTCAAAATAAATCACGTAATAATGGATTAAACTACAATACGTCATTTTAGCTAACTATGTGCCTAATCATTTTAAATCACAGCAATATGACCTGCTCAAGTCATATATTATGCTGCGTAAGGCATCATTTAGAGTCCGCTATTTGTGACGGGCATTGTCAACAAAGTATGCAGATGGAACTACGAGCATAATATTCAAGAAATTACGTCTGCTTGCGCTTGGCAGACTTTAAAAGTATAAATATTCCTCTTACTATTAATAATCTTGAACTATAGAACTATGTGGATGCAAATGTTTATATCACAAGAGTCTTACATTGGATGCATCCTTGCTGCGTGATGCTAAAATTTTCAAGCGATATCAGAAATTGAGATTGCGTCACATTTTCCCCTCTAGCTTGCTTTTCTCGGATTTGTTTACTAACATCTTCAAAGGCACGGTCCAGGTAGCGTGTAAATCTTCTCGCTTGTCCAGCCAATACAGCCTTGCGAATGTCCCAATCACCAAATGAAAATGAAATAATAGGTCGCCCTGTTTTGTCCTGGGTGTCCGTGTTGTACGGCTACATTTCGTGCAAAAAATCAGGATACATTTTTAAAGCTTCATAACCTTCCATTGCTCTCTATTTGATTATTTCAGTAGATAGCAAGTAAAAAATATGAAAAGCTATGCTCCTAGTCCTAAAAGGAAAGAAGATTAATATTCATACGTAATCCCGCTCCATGTCTGAAAAGTCTTCATTCAGCAGATTGTCAATGTTATTTTCCTCTCTCCATTTCAGATTCTGCAAACAACATAAAAAGATCTTAATGCTCACTGACAGGCATAAATCCTGTATACATTCATCACGAATTCCAGACTTTATTCCTACATGGATTACTCCTTTTGATTACAATATTTGGAAGATGAGGCAAACAAAATTGATACATGTATGTCTTTGATAATGACCCGCTCATTTGTACACATCACATAACCCAGCGTACAAAATTGAAAACATTACAAGCAAAAATCTCAATAAAACTTACAAAGTATTACTCTCTTATTGATGTGAAGTGAATACCAATAACGAATATACATACTTGGATAATTATATTATTTTATTTGATACGCTAAATATGCGCACATACGTATTTTTACGTAATAATAATCTAGACGAATTAGCAAAACGCTTCACCTGGCACTTACGTCAAGGAGTTTTTGTTCTGCAAGCTTGAGATCAAGGTTTGCAGCTCGCAGCCAGCGAATCAGATAGATGTCTTGGTTCATATAGTCATCCTTCAGATGCTTCTTCACCAGCTCCCTAAACTGGAATATGACGTTTTCAAGCCAATTAAAAACCAAATTTGAAAAATATTAAAAATTGAAACATCAGAAACTTGCTACTGGAGAAGAATAAACAGCATATCAAAGGAATGAAAAACTATGGAATACAATGGAGTAATATTTATACCTTTTCTAGCGCTACTTTTTCTTTGTACGTAATCGTTAAGTCTTCTTCCACTGGAATGCCTTGAGTAAAGTCTAATACCGCACTGAATAGTACAGATAGTATAAGGAGAGACGCTACTCTCCCAAAAGGATAAACAAGTTGCATTTTTTCCTTTTTTAACTCTAGGCTGACCAAATGAATTGAAAGAAAAAGATGACACTGAAACAAATTAAATGTCAACTGGCTTCACTGCAAGTACATGTCGGACTGATGCTGTTTTTGGCAATCTCCAGAAAGAAAGCCGGATTGAGTTCTCTGTCTTTTTCTTTTATTCACTATAGACTATAGACTATACAAGCAATTACACATGCAAGGAAACTCTTCACTTTTTAATCACTACATGCTTTCCTGTACAGTCAAAATGTCTTTGTTTGCTCTTTCAATACTACAAACTCTGCGTGTTTTCTATGCATTCAAGCAAACTTTTATTAATGGCAGTTTCATTATGTGGCAATATTGTGCTGATCTTTCAATCGGACAGAGTGACGTTTGGGCAAGCTATTTTTCAGTGATGCTGATGATATGAGATGAAGCAAAAGTTTGCTTCTACTGTTCGGTTCTGAATACCTGAGGACACTAGTTGTTGTTTTTAGTAAAGAGTATGAAACCGCAGTCACGAAGTAGTACGTGAATGAGCGGTTCCACAATGAAATTGTTGCCAGTGTGGGATTTTTTTTCATGAAAACTTAATGGATGCAGTTCCCATAAAAATCTTTGAGGTAAATGCTTTACATCAAAATATTCAAGACAAGATGTTTACTCAGGTTGGGAACCTACATACTTGCTTCTTCACTGTGACTATTATGACTCATTGTTAGTTGAATGATTTTGTCTATTTCTATATTGTCTGTGTAGAGTACAGACTAGTGCAGCAGAGTGATGAAGATGGGTATACACAGCCTTTACAAAATCAACAAGCACATTACAGAAAATAAATGCTTACAATTCCATTATTTCTGCTCGCTGCAGGTACACTATTTGCTCTTGAAAAAATATTATGGAGGATATTGTACTGTAATTTATCAAGCACATAATGGTTAGTATAATATCATTATTATTATTATCTGTGTGCCTTTTTATAACAGAAGATTTGCAATCTATTTATGTATATTGCCACCATTATCATCTTCGTTATTCTTTCGAAGAATACAAATAAGTTGTTCTTGGTAAATATGAATTTATACATTATCAAGATTCTAGACTTACGATTAGCACGAGGTGCTGTAAACACAGTTGACTTTGTAGGTGTGTTGTTTGTGATGCTCGCTCGTGCAAGTTACAAAAATGGTTTATATTTATACCATCCCTTATTCTTCATTGTGCACTTCACAAATGGCAAGGCCATCGCGAGGGCAATTTTAAGGGACAAAAACTCTGCTTGTATTATGCATCTAAACAAATTTGTTCAACAGGCTTTGACTATGAAAACAGAACGTAATAGTAATATTATTCATTTATTTAGTTCATCATGTAGAAATCAGAAAAACAATATAAATATACAACAGGTCGTGTGATAAAAGCCAGCACATTTATAGATGAATAGCTGTGATCTCTATAAACAGATTCAAGTTCACCATTTCATTGGGTATAAAACCTGTCAGATTAACCTTGTTTGTTGCTGGTGGTAAGGAATGGGGATACGAACGTTTAAAAATAGAACAAGTTGACATTAAATGTATCCGCCATTTCAAAAACAATGCATGATCAATAATTTTTCAAATATAGTATCAAGTTGTAAAATATGTACATAAACAAATGAAACACATTTTAACGACATGTTGTATGTGGGAATCATTTGGTGGTTAGTAAAACTAAAATCGCAATAATAATCTTATTATACTTGCCATAATTAAATGCTATTGTTAATGCATATTTTGTCGTGTATTTGTATTATGGACTACCACTTTCAGACTACCTTCTTGGTACTTGTTTTTGAATTTGGTTCCTTCGAATATATCTAGTGTGACAATCTGACAATGTGTATGTATGTATGTATCTGTGGTAGAAACTAATTTGAATATTCAAATTAGCTCAGGCGTCTAATCTCACATTGGGA
>JAQFYG010001465.1:0-18816 GCA_034694325.1 Entomobrya corticalis | reverse complement strand
CACACTACCACTGTGCTGCTAGACCGCCTATGCTTACACCCTTGTTGTATCTCATTGTCATTCTTACGGATGCCACAATACCAATCAATCTAAACACAAAATAAATATGGTGAAATTCAACAAAGTGTGTTTATTACCGGATGAAGCTTATTTTTAAAATGCCAAAGATTTAGTTAATCTGTTTTCGTTTTATCACAGTTCGCACTAAAATTTCTCTAATTGCTTAGTAAGATGACACAATGAACATTTAAAGACAAAATTGGATACTGTGGCTAACAAGGGAACGATTCTTGCTGCATCTCTTCAAAATGTATAATGTAACTTGTAAGCAAATTTGTAAGCTATCAATAATACCAATATTTTATGTTAATGCTTGAAACATCCAAACAAATTCTGTTTAATTATTGTGTTTTTGCAATTGTTATTAATTCTAATCCGAAAATTCACTACACCATTTAATTTTTAAGCTTTCCTAATGCAGTCCTATTATCTGCCAGTTCGAAAAAACATTTCAAATTATGCGAAAGTTCTAATGCTTATTTGTTTTATAAATTCCACATATTTCTTCAAACACTATTGCACTTTTAATTGCAACCTATACGTGTACATCCGAACAGGATAGCTGTCGATGAATTCATAAAATGAATTAAAGGTAAGTTTTAAATCCAATTTCAAATATTTGATAATGTCATCTCAACGTCAAATACTTTGAAGTCATCTTTTTCAAAAGAATAAAGTTTAGGCATTGACGCGTCGTAAAAAACTTATAAATGCAGCTGCAGGAGTATAAATTATTCTGAGAAGAATACTTATATATTACTATTGTCACAAAAATAATGCTATTTTGGGGAACGGTGGTGGTGGTGTTTCAGGTTGCCCCTTTTTGTCCAGCGCTGCTGGATAATTGTTTAAGTTTCTGGACAAGTGTGAAGCACGCTTGTCCAGTGTATTTTGGTATTACGGCTGCATGTTCACATGCTGAACACAGCCAGAAGTACACCACCAGCACCACCACCGAAAACCCACACTCTCTCTCTCAATATTTTGGCCTGAACAGGCAGATAATATTTTGTGTGCTCTTCTCCTCTCTTGTAAATATTTTAATTGTTTATTTAAAGTTAAAATAAAGTTGAAGTATTTTGTTTATTAAAATAAACCTCGTCTACAAAATGGTTTATTTCACACCTCCATTGGCACTGATCCTGATCCTACCTGCTTTTGGGAAGCATTTAGATGCGTTGGGGATTTTGGGGATTTGGGGATAAAAGTTAAGGGACTTCACCAGACCTCATAATACCTCGTTTTGTAACAACTATAATACTATAATCACTAGGTTAAATCTAAATTTATTACCTTACATTTTTGTGAATGGCTCAATGCTGTTAACCAACAGGCTAAATGCATATACGACTACCCTGACAGACATCATTATTAAAAATGCTGTCTAAATATTTAACGTTGAAATATAGACTGTCACATCTGCCGAATTCATCTCATTCAGTTTGTTTGCTTTTGCTAAAATTTATAATGCATTTCTCAATCTTCACGTATTTTATTGGTGCGGTATTACTAGTTTGACCAATGTAATTTCATCTTTTGCTTAAAAATCTATGTGCTAATGTGCTCCCTCTTGTGACGTTATCTCAACTCTTACCTTAAATATTAGAAAATAACATTTCCAGAAGCTCTTATATTTTTTACATTTAAACTACTTCCATTCAAAAACACAACCTCGAGCTTATTTACAAACATTTGTTTGGCTTTTGCTTAACAGAAAGGGTTGGTTGTTCGTATACTTTGGCAAAGCTACTCAAAAATTTCAAAAAATTTATAAATATTATTAATTACTAAAATAACGTCAACTCATTATTTTTTGATTAATTTGTTTAGCTTATATTACGATATCAAATTTATACCATTATTCTATCTTGTAGAAGAATCAACGCAAAATGTACAACTATAAATTAAATGCTCGGTTTTGACGTCGTGTGAGTTACAATTAACTTTGTAGCGGTTCTGACCAACTAAAAGATGTAATTATGCATTAAAATACGGAGTTAGACGTTGAATGCCACAAAATTACAAAATCATTAAAATCTAATTCGATATAAATGCATCTATTTGGTGCATAAGAAGACGCTAAAATGTTAGCAAAATATATCGTAAATGTACTTGACTTGTCAAATTTATTTCATCTGTTTGTGAGCAAAACGAAAACGTTTAAGTGAGTACTCCATGTTTTAAATAATTAACAGTGCAACACGATCAACACAAAAGTAAAACTTACGAATTTGCAATTGAATGTTTTTAAATGAATAAATATACTTAAGGTAACATTTTTCTTACCAGCCATGACTTATTGAAGCTATTGCCGACTGTCATAATAGTAATTCTTGCTTAAACCTGTCATTTTATAATATGTATTTAAGTGGAAAAGTGAAGCTAACAAATTTTTTGTTCGAACGGATCGTAAATAACATTTTGTATTTCGTTTGTGTCTTTCAGAAAGTTGGAGAATTTTGCTGGTTATTCTGTTTATATTGAATCAAACTTAAGCATTTTAAATTCTAAAGATAAGCAAATGAAACCAAGTAACTGCTCAGTCTGTTATTATTGTTTTTAAACATCTAACTCGTTCTATTTAATAGTTAGTTTCGAATAAAGTTTAGGCAGGAAGAAAAAGGCAAGATCTATGTTTCAAATAAACTTCTAGGTTTATCGACGTTGGTGAATAAGATAGAAAAAAACGTAAAAGTTGCCACAAGTTCATCAACGAAGAAGATTTTTTGCACATATTAGTCCTTTCTATCAATTGCAACTTTTGAATGGATCTGATATCAAATACTGAAATGCTTGTCACTTCGCACATTTAGAAAGACGTAGATGTCTAGCATATTTTCAAATACATTTTAAATGAAAAATTGTAGTATGGCTGGTCAAAATTGTATTGAAAAATGTAGAGGTCTGACAGGTAAAGCAGCCGATTTTATATTTTTAAACAGCAAATCCCAGTTTCGAAACGTCAAAATTAAAAGGACAAATTTTTATTCCAGTTTAAAATGGTTAGACTTACATGAAATTTCTTTGATGAATTATCAAAATGGGGGGTTCTAATGTGCTTCATCAAACGGTTTTTAAAATTACACAAAATTCTATCATCCAGTTTTCCGAGTTTTGACAGCCTTTTTCAGCCTTGTGGTGGCCCCGGCCTCAACGCTTTATCTGTCCACCAGCACTTGTGGCCACACCACAAAGGTCTTGAACCCCTGATTGCCGAGCTAACTTTTTTCAATTTGTGCTGTCTCAAAAACATACTTCATAAGTGCTTCACGTTTAAAAAGACTCAACAATCTTCAAAAATTGTTGAGTGAATATTTTTTAAACAATATTTTGCCACTATTTTGGTAAACTTTCGTCATTTTGTTGGTTACTAACTGCCATAAATTACAGCTACTATTACTAATACTTTTAAATGAAATCCCAGGCTCATATCTCTTATTTTATCTTGCTCATTTTCATAAATTTATAAGATACTTTTTTCAACCTTATTCAATCCTTATTGAGCCTCCTATTTCCATAATTTGATAAGGGAGTATTATCAAAAATAAAAAAGGTTGAAAAAAGTCTCTTATCAATTTATGCAAATGAGCAAGATAAAATAAGAGATAAGGGCCTGGGATTTCATTTAAAAGTATTAATAATAGTAGCAGTACACCGAAAAACAAACTATAAGCATATTTTTCCATAAAATGCATCTTAAGCTTTAAATTTGATGTATAATAAATTTCAAGCAAATATATTTAATAGTTTTATTTTTTATTATTTAATGCAACTTAAATATTTTGTAATGTAATCGTCAGCGCCTCCAAACTATTTTCAGATAGTAGGAAATACAGAGTGATCATGAAAATATTTTAAGTAAATCAAATGACTTTTATCCCATTTTTTCATTTATTTATCAACAACTTTTGTGAGAATAGTTCACAAGATATTACGCTCCCACCAATTCTGATGCGACTAGTTTTGTCAAAGTCGCAAGTTAATACAATTTCAGATATACATTGACAACTTTTAGCCTGTTATAAGCAGCTTCAAATAAGAAAATACTCCGTTTGAACTATCCTGTACGCCGTTTAATTATACTACATCGGTAATTACCATAAAGCAAATCATGAGATCGTTATGCTGTAGTCAATGTGATAAATTTCAAAGCTTGCTATGAAATATATTATTAGTATATTTAAAACTAATTTAAAAGTTCATCATCCAATTATATAAAACATGTATAGTCAATAATGTGTATGAAATGTATAGCACACCACATAAAATGGTTTTTCAAGATTCATTAAAAATCACATTGTATTTTCAAGTACTGAACATCGTTAAATTTCATTCTAACTTTTATTTACTAAATATTCAGCTTACCGTTTTGGATACCTTCCAAGTATATTATCTCCATCAGTCATACTTTTTTAATTTTCTTGAAATAAAGTTAAATAAATCTCTAACGTATTTAGTAACAACCTAAAAGTAATTAGAGTTTTGGCTAAGCAAAACCTTTCATGAAACTAAACATGGGAGGGACTTAACCGATAATCTTCTTTTTAGTTTTCAAAATTCTCTATTGCTGTGTACTCATAAACAAATTGTTTGGTAGCCGTTTCCCGTATTGTTTGCTTCATATCTCCACATCTTTGCAGCAAAATTTGTACACGGTGCATCCACTACAATTTTGAAGTCGTCTGGTTGTGACAAACACGATACAAAATGAGTGCAATGGCAGAGAAGCTGACGATAACAAGAGTAGCTCAAAATAATTTAGTGTTTGTTCGTTGTTAGTTATTTTGCCAATAAGTTTTAAGAGAGTACGTTTTGTATGTCAAATACACAAAGAAAATTTTAGATAATATCTCGCTAGTTATCCTGTTCTTTTCCTCCTACAATGCTCTGAAGAATATCTACGTTTATCTCCAACAATCCATAAACCCGATTCGGAGTAACGTAAGTACTAGACGACGTTCAAGCGTAGCAATTGGCTTAGTGTCTAAACCTTATTTTGTCTCGAAAGCTAACATTATGTTGTTTCTACTTTTCGTTTATTTCAAAAAATATGTTGTTTTTTTGTTTTAAATTATCAGTTGAGCTAAATTGTTCCATATTTTAATTTTGGCCGGCCCCAAGTAAATATAGGTTTTTGGTTCAACGGAAATCAACAAAAATAGAAATAACAGTAAAATAATAAATTTAGAATGCAATGTAACAAAATGATTAAATACCGCCGGAAAATGTCTAATTTAGTACGATATTTCAAAACATTATAAGACTTTATTATACAATAAGCAATCAAATTAAATAAAACATTTACAGTCACATAGTCACTGTATGTAATCATACTAAAGCAAGCTTTTTAACGATGTAGCAGTTAGTAATCAAACAATTCTGCGTTGCCAAATAAAAAAAAATACTTTTAGGTACAATATAACTGATATTTAATTTATTTTTATTTTTCATCCATTCATTTGCTAAATGAACTTTCTCATACATCTTCTAGATAGAAGTGGAGACAACTTATGAAAACAGAACATTCAAAATCGACTGGAAACTAAATATTAGACACGGATCCAGCCAGTATTGTTTTCAATCGGTTGTTTACCGGTATTATCATAAGAAGTAATTTGAAAGGCAAATCATTCGAAAAATATTTGCCAATCGATGTGTTATTCATTCGAAGGCAATGATTAAATGAAATATAGTTAATGAGCTCATAGTTGAACTACTTTATTTAAGGTACAACCCACGATAATTTAAAGCGTTAATACATTTTTAAATCAAGTTGATCTCTTCTGTCTTGTTTAAGTTCTTTCAAAACATCCACTTGTTTACCAAATTAATAACCGCCTTGTTTTCTCCGTCGATAATTAATTGTCACCGCGACCTATTACTATCATATATTAATTTTAATTCATCATATTGCCAAAATGGAGTTGTCAAGATCACCTTTTCTCTATTTAGAGAACCACTCATGTGCAATATTTTATTTAGCGACGTCATATTCTGTATAAAAAATACATTTAAAATCGGTGGTTTAAAGATTAATTCAGCGCTACAGATAGCCATAGCATTCTTTATTCTTTCAAATAACAATTTAAAAAATAAATTTTTAATATGTTTTATTGTGCATTTCATAAACCTAATTATGTAGTTTGCATTTTATCCAAATTAAATAATGAGCTACTTTTAGAATCACCAAGCAAAAATTTGAGTTATTTTTCTGAAAACTAATAGTTGCTTTTCCCCATTATTTTAATTATTTTGTTTGTAATTGTACCTTAGGGCAACACGTAGTTGAAGAATGACATTGCCCTCAAATTAAAGTAATTGAAGTGACAATATTTTAATTTAAAAAAGTAAACTTTCCCAGTTAGATGGTTAGGGAATTACAAATTAATTGTTATAATTTATTTGCCTTACTTGTGAAGCGTTTACGTAGCGTCTTAAAGGCCATGCTTTATTGAGTGCATTTTATTGTTTTCGTAATTTGCAAAATATGCCAACTGTTCGGGTAAAATACATTTTGAACATTATTTCTCCTTCTTATGGAAAAAGTCGAGACGGGTTCGTTTGTTTATTAAAAACTATTGAGATTAAATACTTTTGGATTATTTTTGGTTTATGACATTGTGTGTATACATTTACGGTGTAAACGATAATCTGATTCATGTTTGTGTCACATAGCTCTGTTAGGATGTTCTTTTGCCTTATGTCTTTTCAATGAATACATAAAGTACCAACTTGGTTTTTAACTGCTTTTCTTTAATTTAAAATTATGGAATTTTTCTCTTCATTTTTCAAATATAAAACGAAAATTGCATTGGCAAAATTAAATATTTACTTACTTCAATTGTAAACAGTAAGCACAAATCGTTTTCCAAGAAACCTAGCGATAAATGTTGATGATGAAAATTAAGTGATTTAAATCAAGAAAACCAAATTTTTTGAAAGAACTAAAAAAGAGATTTTTGTGGTTCTTTGCTATCATTGCATGCATCGGATTCTCCGTTTCCCCCTTCATTTATATTTCTTTTGTTACCATTGTGCTATAACAAAACTATTATTCATAAATATTGTTTAGTAACAACAAAATGAAACAATAATTTCTTCATTCATCCCAGGTTTTTTGGATTATGGACGAAAACCAGATGGTATTGCTATTAAATACGAATATAGGCAAATGTTAATGCTTTGGATGGTATGAAAGGTAACAAAAAGGCATGCAAAGTGTTGTTAAATAAAGCCACTGAAATCTTATAAAGTGCATAATACTACTTCATTTATAAAAGCAAAATGCATATAATTTTCGCAAATAGAGTGAATACAGAGCTTTAGCGTTTTCTAAAATATTTTTAAACCAAAACTGTCTGCAGTTGACAATCACAGATAAACTAATCGCTGGGAACTAGTAGGGAATAGATAAGCAAGAATAATGCACAAATAACGCGCATATCGTTTTGATTTACATCTTTATTCTATACCGACTAAACATTTCTATTCTGTTAACTGATTTGGGTTGCTTTGTAACAAATAAAAGTTCTTTCCTGGTTTTCGATAAAATGGAGGCAATTTTCTTTTTTGACAATATAAAGATCAAGGAAAACTAATAAGCATGGGAAATCGTAGTAGATACAAAGTGGTTGTGTGTTAACAATATTTTTCAATTTATACAATATCTCCTCATCAACATTTCGTAAGATCACCTTGACGATTTGAAAAGCAAATTGAATTAGTGTAGACTGGAAACATAATTTGGTTTTCAAAGTAATCATTTTGTTTCCTCTTAGTGTTCAGTTAAATACTAATTAAGTGAACAATCTACATTAAGTAAGGCAGAAACTAAGTAAACTGGAAAATGGGGGAGAAGTTAATAAAAATGAGAAAGACGCGAGGATAGTAACGACAAAAGACGGACAAATACATAATTGTTTGTGGTTTTGCATGCTGAATGTTAAAGTTAGTTGATGAAAGTTCAGGTTGTTTTAAGTCAGGTTGTATTTGGATTTTATCGTCAAGTACGGAAAATGTTTTGCACATTTTGTGCCGTTCAATATGCTTTTGTAATAAATGGTAGAACCGATAGTTAAAAATATTTAAACAGTATTCTAGTGTCTGGTAGAGAACGCGGCAATTTATTGGTACATAAATATATAATTGTAGGTCCGATATACGTGACATGGCACACCTCAGTCTTTATTTCCTTACCGATTTCTTTACAAATTCATTCAAACTTAATTATGGGCCGAAGTGGATGACCAACTCGAAAAAAACCATTTATTTTAACCTGATCTTAATAACGCCACAGAAATGATGAGAACAACCAATTAGAGTTTAGGAAGTGTAAACTACAGACAGATAGGAAACTTATTTCTTATTGTCCGTTGTGATTTTCCAGAATTTTTTAGCATAATGTTGCATAATCTGCTGTACAAATTGCATTATTGTGCATAATCTGCGCCACGGGATCCATCATTTCTATGTTTCAAAATACATAATTTGCTTGTGCCTGATGGTTGCCTAGTACATTTTCACTTTGAATTATACACTGTTTGTACGATTGCTTATTTATGAACTGAGGAATAGTACATCGTGCAAACTGGCCCATAAAGTTTTAGGTGGCATCTTATTTAAAAATGCACAAATTGCTTTGTGGGCGTCAAATTTTAACCTTTGAATTGAATTACTCATACATTGATCTAATCCATATTCTCCTTTTACATCTAAGGAGTTTCTTTAAATTATTTCATTTAATTAGTACATCTAGCCACTTACAAAGATTTATTAATTTTTACTCTATGCACGCATTCTCTGTAGAATCACGAGTTGTTTCAACAACCTGTTTTAATTAATGTGAAAATTAAAAAAATTAAGTAAATACATTTTAGACAACATTAGATCTTGCACTGATATTTCATGTTCAAACGATCTGTTTTAAACGTACAGACCAACTGTTTGTTAACGAAATTAGTGGAGTACAACAATGTAGTAAACAGGTAGTTGGTAGGTAAAGTCTAGCCTTTTGATGGCGTAATTTCTATAGGTAGATAAATTGATGAAGCCGAATCCTTTTTCCTTTTTACTCAAAATCAAACTTCAGCTATTTTGGCATTTTTGAACGTTTCAGAAACCTCTTGTCCAACTAGTTTGTGTGGTCTGATATCTCCATTCCTATGAATAAAAATAAATTTTCTGCATCCTAAGTTTGAAAATAAGCCAACTTGAATATTCTATGTCATGATTAATCCATGAAATCAATATTCTAATTATTTAATTTCATATTTAATGTTATGTGAATTTTTGATGACATCCTATTTTTCTATTTTAACTAAAATGCGCCAGCAAATGAATGAAAAGAAACCGGTTTCCCGAGATCATATAAATTGGATTAAAAATGTTCTACTCCGGGTTTTTGGTATGCAAACATGAACTCATACGTGTCTAAAACATTTAACTGGAAAGTGATCCCCCATGTTATTTTAGCCATTTACGGAAGAAAACGATTATATCTATTGTGTCATGACAATCCAAAATGCGGCAAAAAATAAATACGGCCGTAAATACTTTCCTAATTCAAGCACACATTACATGGTCTTTAAAATATTGCATCAATTTCTATCTTGCAAACAACTTTAAATATTTATTCTCCAAATGCGTTTAAATACAACTTCTATAATAAACAACGTGTGGGCAAGTTTGACCCTTCTGTAGCTAACAGAATTTGATCATTTTGGTTTTGTAGTGATAGTGTAAACACGACAGAAATACAAAAAGAAACATCAATCTGATCTTTAAGGCCAAAGTCGTGCAATCATTTCTCTAAATTGAATATATGTTTTGGATATAAATAAAACCTCAAAAAGGAAATTTACGTAACTAAAACTGATTTGTTTGTTTGTCGGCTATTTATGTGTTGGTTCAAACTAAACAAAAAGTAAGAGCTTATTTATCGTGTGTTCGAAGGTTTCCAGCAAAAAAATATAAATATTGAATCACCAAAGAGCTTTGAATCAGTCGACGACGACATCAACAATTTATTTTAAGCTACATTGTTTAAGCCAAACCAATTCATGTTAATAAACATTTTAAAAAACCGCCATATAGATGAAAAGATAAATCATCGATGTTTGCGGAATTTAAATCATGGTTGTACTTTAAACTTCATCCACATTGTTGCTGTAGTTATCAACTAATCAAAAGTTTGTACTGTGATGTAAGCTTAATTTACTATTTTTAATACTTAAAATTAGTTACACTTTAAAAGCAGAAATAAATTATTAAGAGTCTATAAAAACCTGGAAACTACAGGATAGGATGCGGAAGTATGCTTGCATGACGAATATAAACGATGATATAAGACGTTTTCTACTAATCTAATCCATCCATTTCTAAAGTAGTAGTATTTTATACTAAAAACGACTAATATTATAAATTTACAGTAAGCGTATAACAATTAGAAAAGGGCAATTGCATATTGCGATATAATCTTGTGATATCGTCGGTTACCGTATACATATACCCATCAAAGTTTGTACAAAGGCGAATGAAGTTGATTTTGCTTTCAGTTTCAACGGAGGACTTTAAGCATACTAAACTATTTATTTTATTTAAGACTATTTAAAATCTGGATTAGGGCACCTTTATATTACGTAAAACATAAATACTTGTTTATATGAATATTGTAAGCTGCAGTGTAAAAATACCATTAAAAACTTAAGGCTACAAGTAAAGCAATGTTTCATCAAGTAATACATTTACGCCTATAATAATCCATGGAATGACGCGTCCGACTCTAACTACTGGCAGACTCTTTTTTAATTTTGACGACATTTAAATCCAACAAACACACAAAATTTTAACAATTGAGTAATTAAAACAATGGAAGGCAATAGAGGATGAAAGTGCGTCAATTTTAGTATATATACATTTGAAATTAGAATTAGAATCTCTATTGATTTGCTTGATTTCATTTTCTTCATTCTATGTACCGACAAAGTACAATGGCACTAATTAAAATAGTCTCTGAGTATTTATAACGGTGACAGCGTTTACCTTAAGCTGCTGCCTGTACAGATATATAAGCTTGCACGTCACGTGTCAATGAATTTTAATTTCATGGCGTAACGTTTAAAAAAAGGCAAGTAATAAACCCTTCTGCGTCCGTTATTATCTCTCAATAAAAGTACATCATTGGATTTTATAAAAACGATCTCTCAACTACATATAATCAATATAAATGAATATAAATAATAATAATAATAAATACCATATAAATGTATTCCAAGTTAAGATACAGATTTATTTAGCAAGTATGTTTTAAGGCACTGAACTATGAAACCCACCAATACATTATTACTTAAAAGTGTCTGTTTTTAAATTATACGATTAGGTTTTTGGTGGGAGTGATGTAAAAACAAACTTTTCTTGTCTATAGATATTTTATTGGGAAGACTCGTATGCATGACAATTAAAATACTGTTTTTTCTCTGTTTTGCAAGCTAACGGTCCTTTTATTATTCGCATTTTAATTTTCTTGCCGATGCAGACACACTTTACTCGATGAGCTTTGCAACTGTGGAGATGCTCTTGGGCTATGATTTAAACAAACTGCCATCGTAGCGGTACGATGATTTAACATTTACGGGCGAGCAAAGTTCACAAAACAAATATTTACAGTTAAAAATCTCCCATTTCCACAGATTACTCAAAATTGTAATGCTGGTGAGGTGTAAATAATGATTTTTACAAATGAATCGACACCTTTATCTTATCTATCAAATTCAACGCTTAAATAGCTTCAGCGCCGAGTACTAAATTATAACTGTAAATTTGGACAATTGTTGTAACTAACATAATCGGAGAAGCTGTCAGGCAGAAGCATTAACACAACAGCAGAATTCAGCCCCAAAATAGTACATTTTTCATGAACTTTCTTCATGAATTTAAAAAGTCATCAGAGCTATTGTACAGCTGAATAAAAAACAGTTTGTATATAGTCTTACAACTTGTAAGATCAACTTTAATTTTTAAAGATTAGTATTGATTGACATTTAAGAATTCTGCATTTTTTAAATGGGATGAATAATAATTAATTAACTGTCTTCCATTATATTGTTAAATGCTTATAGTATATTAATGAATTTCAGAATTTTAAAGCTGAAATAAGTCAATCAATTGCTCGGAAGTTTGATAACAACTTTTCAAATTGACAGCGTTGTAGTTTGTATTTGGAATTACATAACCGTGAAAAATAATTGAAAAATAATCGTACATTTTATGATTTTTTTTTATGAATTATTTTTATTTGTATTTAATGTTTTGATATGCAATTTGATTTAAAACACTAGGGGAAATTTAATGCACTCGTTTAAGGCAACGAATTTATTTATGTACTTTTTACTCTTAAAAAGTTTAGATCTAGAACTAAATTTATATTATGCAGTTACGTCAACAGATAAAAAAATATTATCCAAGGAGACGCCGTTTTAAATAACAGTTACACGAAGTTTATAATTGAGGCTATGGATAATGACAAGGAATGTTCCAACACGTCCTAATAAGCAAACAAATTTAAGTTGCATATTATGTACAATGATAAAGTAGTAGTATTTATTTAAATTTTATTTCGAAAAGAGTTATTCTTTAATATCTTGAAAAACAAATTTATTTTGATACCTTGAGTACTATCGAACCTATTTAAATTACAAAACCAACTTTAAAAAAATAAACCAACTAATCAAAAACAATAATATAAGGACAGTTTGTTTCAATGCTTCCAATAGTAAGAAGAAAAACTCAACAATATTTTGGATCATGAATAACAATCACTATGAAAATTTGCAATTATCATCAGCACCAGTTGGATTTTATTTTGACGAAAAGGCTAATTTAATAACCAAAAGATAATATTGTTAATCTTCCAGAGACCAATTAAAGCGTCGTTAAGATAGTTTAACACACAGATAGGGAATTTTGCAATGCCAGATGGTTCAAATTGTTGGTGCTTATCAGCTTAAGACAAATAAGCATCAGATAAAATGCAGTATACATAAAAACCTCCGCTTTTTAGGAAAGTATTACCAACATTCCGAGTAATCAATTTTTTGCAATCCTTCACAATCAACCATAGATTAACCAAATATTATTTAACTATACAAAGGCCAAACACGGATATAAAATCATATGTTTTGGAGAATGTTTGTTAGATATTTGAATTTTACTATTTTAATTTTATAATACTATATTGAGAATGCAAAAAAGTTACGGGAGCATTGTCGTTTTGAAAATTAGAAGTTGATGGAAGTTAATGGCTTTATTGTATTTTGTTTGATGATGGTTGTTTCCTCTCACACCTACAATTATTTTAATTAGTTCAATAAATTTCTGAAATATAAAAATTTGACCAATGCAACTCACTTTAACATAAAAAGAAGTTCAATTTAACGCCTAAATACATAGTATTTTTAATTTTAAGCTATTTAAAAAATATGGAGATGTTTTTTAACTTAAATTTTTATATTCGTGATTGGTCATCATTTTAGTCGGATCACAGAGTGGCTACCAAACATAAACCTTTATTAGTTTCTACAGGTAAATTACTTGAGTGTAAGCAGTAATCAATGTGGCTCTATCAGGTAAGCTCTTGTCCCTAATTTTTAGTAATTATTAGTTTTTATTTCATGCACATCGGTCCGGCAACTCTGACGATCTGTATTGGTAGTGCAATGTATTTACTCTTAAATACCTGGTTGTGGCGTCCAGTTATACCTTCCCACAATTTATTAGTTATATATTATTAAATCGTATTTGGTCATAAACCAAAAAAACTGCAAATTGAAAAACAAAAGGCGCCACGCTAAGAAGGTTCAATTTACTATACCTGTTTATATCAGCCCAATAATGCAGCAGAATCATCTTTTTGTTATATAAATCAAATTTTTCACCTAAATAAAGTTAGCGGTGTGGGCAATGCAAAACTTAAAATAACTTGATTTTAAATTTGTATGTTTATATGAGCAACAGTTAGCATTTATGATGAGAGTGCTGTTTTATTTGAATGTTTTTATTGCACATGTCACCATTATTGACATAACTGCAGCAACAACAACACAGTCGCAGGAGAAATATTTTTTTTTAATTCACTTTACTGCAAACATTACATTGTACCGTAGACTTTACTCTAATTAGCCATTACACAAGGTTCCTAGAGATCGACTTACAAATACAGTGAAGTCCATATCTTCTAAACTACCGAAGATTAACTTAACTATGGCTGACAAATTTTATTAGTAAACTAAGAACTAGTTAATAAGTGTTTATATTTGATCCAATTAGCAACAATATCCACCATTACCTTGCACCCTCGCAGTTAATTTTTTGATGCAATTTAACGCCAGTCACAAATTCATTGCTACATTGGGGACATACTTATAACTATTACTATGTTAAATGTCACCGAACCTGTAAAATTTAAAATAACATTTTGTAGTAAGTTACAGCAATTCAAGAGAATATTCTTCCAAATTTTTATGCTGTTTCCGCATTAAACTTTACTTACTAAAGCTGTATTCTATTAACATAATCACAATGACAAACATATGAATACAAAAAATAAATCATCTAAACTTTTTAGCGTTTAGAAAACCGGTTTTGATAATTCAGTTAACTCTCTCTTTAAGAAAACCCGGAGAATATTTTTATGTGTTCAATAATGGAGGTGTTCTTATGCAGCAAAACTCTCCATAAGAGCACATAATGTGCTTATTTGGAGTGTTATAGTATATGAAAGCTGTATTCATCGACTGAATTGTAGCTCTCACAATTCAGTTTATTTACCGAGCAAGAAATGGATGTGTTGGCATTCTTGTAAGGTTAAATATTAACAGCCCACATCTGTAGAACATGTTGTTGAATTTCAAAAGTCATATGTTGCTGTCAAGTGCGTTTCTGGAGTTTTAAAGCCAGTTGTTCTTATTTGGAGTAGTTCTTAAATGTCAATGTAAGTGGCACTAAAGATGCGGAAAAAGCCGTTCTTATACGAAGGCGTTCTTGTAACGAGATGTTTTTATATAGAACCAAAATAACATGCAAAACTGAAGAGTGGTTCTTAAAGAGAGATGTTCTTATTGGGAGAGTGCACTATAACTGCGAAAGTTACTTTAAGAAAGGTTGTGTCGTAAGAGGAAAGAAATTTGAATTATTTTGCATTAAATACTGAAAAAAGTTTTCATTATTCGCTTCGTCCCAAACAAAAAAGTATGTTTTAATTGGTCACAGTTTTTAAATTAAAACATTTTTGTCATTTCTCTCTTAAATCATTTACGAAGGAACCATTGACTGCACCGAGTATATTTCTTTTAAAGTAGATTTGTTTTGTTGTTGAAACTTTTTTATAATCAGTTCTTCTTATAAACCACAAATTTTGGTTATGGTGTGCATTGCTGAAGTCTTAGAGTATCCAATTCGCTGATTGTAATATTTTCCCAAAAAGTTTAAGTCAGGGGATACGCAAGGAAAATAAAATAAACAATTGCAGACTTCATTTCTCTGCCATATTTAAATTTTTAAGCTTAGCATAGTTTTAAAAGCAATATCCGTTCAAAAGCTTACAAATTTGATTTGCTTTAAATAATAATGAGGTACAAACTGCAAAACATGACGTTTAAATTTACAAAATACTTGAAGATGGTGTCATATTTTCGAAAATACGGACACATACCAGATGGTGTTGTTGCCAAGAACGAATCAGGACAAATTTTAGTGCATTGGTTCGTATGATGGGCTGTATAGAGATTAGATGGGCTGTAAGTTTAAAGAGAAGCCACTGGTCTTAAAAAACTTAACTATGCGGCTGCCATTGTTGACCGCGAGGTCATTAGATGAATACGATAAAAAATTCATAAAAAAGGTGCATCATATTTCTTCATTTAGAAAACCATATAGTTCCAGTAAAATGAGTATTTACGCAGCTTCGATGGCTTCAGAAAATTTTTGTAGCAACAAACAGTCCTTCTAAAGCAACATAAGAGAATCGTTGGAAAGTAGTGGTGAAAAGGAAAAAAAGAATACACCTAGAGCAATGCATAGATTGTATGGAACTAGATGGGGCCAGTTCCTTCACTAAGTGAAGGAACAATTGCATTAATAGTACCTGCGCGCCACAAAATCCTCCACTTTCACCTTTGGACGATGTTCTTTCCCACTCCATGAAAGGAACTACGTTACTATAATTTACTTGTTATTTTCATGTAATTTAAGATGGTAAGAGGGGAATCCTTTCTATAAAACGTGCAACTCAAATTAGCAGTGGTTTATACTAAACTAAGTTAAAGATTTCGTGCATAATTACATCATTGAGGTTGAAATGTGCCAGTGTGTAAAGTGTTGTGTGGCAGTATGTATATATGTGTGGTCATAAAACCATTCTCATTGATGTCTCCGTCACCGAAAACCGCCAGGATATACGTTTTAGCTTGCCAGCTCCATTATTAACGGTTGATCCCTTGCCATAGATGTCAAGTACGCTCGTATTAAGGTCAACTATTTTCATTGAATTCCCCGTCACAAAAATTCCCCGGGTTCTATAATTCAGCTTGCTAGCTCCATTACATGTTTAACTCTTTACCCCAGATGTCGCGTAAGGTCATTTTATGGTCAATCATTCTCATTGAGTTCCCCGTCACCAAAAACTCTCAGGTTCTAAGTTTCAGCTCGCTAGGTCCATTTCATATGTTTGAGCTTTTGCCCCAGATATCAAGCAAGCTAATATTATTGTCAACCATTTTCATTGAATTTCCCGTCAATTAGAACCCTCAGGTTCTCAGTTTCAGCTCGCTAGATCCGATTCTATGTTTGATTTCTTGTCCCAAGGGAAAGTAAGGTCATTGGGCCATGAAATCCTTTTTATTGAATTCCCCGTCAGCAGAAATCTCCAGATTGTCCAGATTCTAACTTTCCGCTGGCTAGCTCAAATTTGTATGTTTGATCCCATGCCCCAGGGGTCAAGTAAGATAATGGGACCCTGAAACCATTTTTATTGAATTCCCCGTCATTGCAAAACCCCCAAGTAATAAGTTTCAGCTAATTGCAAGATCAACAACACTATCAATTTAAATACACAGAACTGACCATGAATCAGCCAGGCAGACTTTTTGCTTATGTATTAGATATAACTTTGAAAAGGTATTTGCCGCCGAACTTTCTGCATGGCAAGAACATTGTGTGTTTGTCTAAATTGTGCATAAAATCGAGCAAGCAATGTGATAAATAGGAACACCATCATGATCATCACGGTTCCACTACTTTAATTGTGGTGGACAGGAAGCAGATGGAATTTTAAAATTTAAAAAATGCCATTAGACTGCATTTTATTTTAAAATTATATTATAAGCAGCTCAAAGGTAGGTTGCAGCACACTTTATCCCAATTTAATTGCTGGGAACGATTCAGGAAAAAAAGCAACATATGAAATACCCATCATAACCATCATCACGCCATCTGATACATCAGAACAACAACAAAATCAAAACAATGTTGTTTTGTTCAGTAGCAGCTGATAGTGGAACACACACACACAGGTAGATTCTCATTTTATCTTCATGATTAGATTGCATTTTTCTTAAACATTATATTATAAGCAGCTCGAAGGCAGCTTACAGCAACGGAAAAGTTTTTAAATGATTCGAACGGTTCAGGAAAAAAACTAACCGCATAAAGCATCAAATCCTCACCATCATCACTCAACACATACATACACATAACATTAAGTTCAAAGGAGCAAAGAAAAAAGAACAATAACATCACACAACAACAACAAAACCAAAACAGTGCAGTAGCAGCAGATGGTAAAAGTAAAACAGACAAAGCCAGCCAGGTACGTTCTTTGCGTATGTTTCTTGATGAAATCTTTATTTTATACCGATTAAAGTTTCTTGATTAATTAAGAGACTTCATTTTTGACTGATTGCATTGCAATAAATAAAAGTTCTATTGTAGCTTCAACAAATAGAGCCCTTTTTTGTTACAGTTCAGATCAAACAAGATGATGAATGAAAATATTAGTTTGATTTTAGCCATGATAACTACCTGAAAAAACGGGAAGAAAAAAATTACGGTCATGAAAATTATTTCTGATTAACGTACAGATTACACTTTGGTAAGCAAGGCACTTAATACAAAAACGTGACAACTTTCTTGTTGCCGACACGTTATTAAAAGTTAACACAAGCAAAATTAGGTTGCATAGGAAAATGTAATCGCAAACTTTCAGTGTTCAAAAGGGTACATGAAATTAGATGGAATGGGCTCATATTCGCTATACTTGAGCTGAAGTGCAGTGGAATTCAAAATTAAAAGACCAATTAATGATCCAGAAAGTAGGATGTTTACTATTTAGTAGTTTAGATATTATATTGGTTGTGGAATAGTTATGTGACATTTCCGCTGGTATTCTTTTATGCTCTCGAAGGCTTGAAATGCCTAGCCATCTGTAATGTAAATTGCTCGAAAATTGTCCACAGAAGATATTAATTGGCGTTACAGCTTAACAGACCTATCCGTAATTATTTATTACGAAGATGAGATTTCGAATCGTAGTTATGTGATTAGTTTGTTTGTCTGTCCGTCTGTCTGTCTGTCCGTTCCCGCTCTAACTCTTCAACCGTTTGACCTACCATCTTCAAACTTCGTATATAGACTCCTTACGTCATAAGCTTGATTGCTAGTGATTTTCAGCGTTCTGGGTCAATCACACCGGAAACGGCAGGTCAG
>JAQFYG010001464.1:0-18818 GCA_034694325.1 Entomobrya corticalis | reverse complement strand
ATGGAAAGGTTATCAGCATCGATTTCAATTTCAATCTGAAGAAGACGAGTGAAATATTGCTGGATTTGACGTAATAACGTTTTTTATGCATAATTGATCCACTACTCACTAGTGAACGCACACTTGCTCATGTCTCTGCATACATTTCATTTTCAACGTTGATGGGGTGAGGGGTGAGATGTGTGTACAAAGTAAACGCATATTCGCACACTACTTTTTTATCAGCGGATCAATGTAATATGAACGTGCACTTCTATTGGAGACTAAAGCCTTGACAGAGAGTCTGACAAGAATTCTGTGAGTCTAAATTTATAAAAGAAATTAATCTTCATAAAGAAAGAATGTGTTTCACTTTCATTTATGAGTCCTCTAACAACAGGATATATATTAACATCAAGTTTCTTGTTATTGTTTTCAAATATGAAATATGACATTTTTGCCTTTCCCAGTTTCAAATTTTTCAATTGCCAAAAACACTCTTAGATTGCGTGCTTGCTTTGTACGGGTAGATATAGTAGCAAACAAAAATTATAGTGCATGCTTCATTTCAAAAAAAATTTTTGAAGAAATTGGAGTTGGCAAGCAAAGTATCAGACATGAGTGCGTTAAGTGTATTCATAGAAAAAAATAACAAATTTCGTTGACTGTTAGCCAATAAGTGTCCTTCGTTCAATTACATTTGTTTTGCATATGATTCCGGCTTTCATCTTAATTTAGTTTAGGGAAGTACACACGCGACCAATTTGTATACTTCGTTCTCCTCCGCCCTCCGATTTGTTCTCTCGCATCTTGAAAAATAGATTCCTTACAATTTTAATAAAAAAGTTCTTGTAAAAATCAGTACAAGCCAAATACGTATGAAAAATATTATATCAAAGTAGCAGCAATTTGTTTGCATGTTTGATTAGCTTTTTTTCCTATTACATTTGTTCTTGTGTTCGAAAAAATCTCCAAATTCACAAATTTAATTTTCACAGAAAACATATAATAAATGCATAACACATTTTTGTTTAGTTTTGCTAGTTTGCGGTATGCAAAATTTAAGTTTCACAAGAAAAACCAGGTGATTCCGTATTTGAAAGAAAAACGGATTTGTAAACATTTTTTGCTACGCATCAACAAAAAAATCTTCATAAAAAGTTCACTATTTTTCTTCCTACTTACGTCTTTGTTTGCAATGTTTACTATAAGTTTCACCTAATTTTCAAGGAATGGCAAACAAGCTGAAAATCAGGGAATCAGTTTCAACAGAGCATTGAGAACAAACACAGATTTTTTAAAGAGTGGAACATGCTTATTTTGCGTGCTAGTTTGTCAGCCACATTCAACTCAATTTCAAGGAAAGACGGAAATTAATAACAAAAAGGCTTACCAAATTTCCGGAGTCTGTCTTTTCCAAATTTTGGAGGTGGAGCTGTAATCATGAAATAAAATATTGAAATATGAATGCAAGACGCAATATTTGATTATGGCTTCATGCTTCAAAGTAATCTGCTTTGTGAAAGAGACATGAAAAGTGGGACACAGATGGCTAAACATCCATCTAAATACTTTCAAGCTTCAGATAAATTAAACAGAACATTATAATGTGTTTACGTATTTTTAATAAAATTGGTATCGATAAGATAAATTCAGCTGATATTTAAGTTCTTTGAGCTGACTAAAAGTATATCTTGAGGTTTCTTTAATGCTGAGATTGTTGTCGTCACCATCGCCGCTTGACTGGAAAACCTACTAAAAGTGAGCAGTAACAATCGGTGCCAAACTCGTAATCTTAAAACTTATGACACACAAAATAAATTTTCATGATTTTACTATCCCTTTGCCAATATCATGTTTCCTTTCTTTTGATGTTTCTGTCAATATTCGAACACCACACCACCAAGCTTTAGTCCTTTTTTAGTCTGTTGCGTTATTATTCCAAGCACCATTCTCGGGTACTCAAATTCTCTCGAATAAATTCTCCTTCACGCTTTTCTTCTTTTGAACTTTTGCCGACCACCTCGTCATCATCATCTTGTCTCCACCAGTTTTACTTTGCGAATCAAAATAGAAAAGCAAGTTTAGCATGTTTGCACAATAGAAACTTTTGCTGACGAAGAGATAAGTTGGAAGTGTAAATTTTTGCAAATCAGCGTTTTGTTTTCACGTTCCTTTCTTCACTTCATTCATCCGCAAACCGTCCGTCCGAATAAAGCAAATTATCTTTTTTTGGCAGTTTTTTGTTTGCTCATTCACACTGTAAAACTGTCAATTGGCCAGTTTTTCTCAATTTTTGAAAGAATGAATACGAACAATGTTTGTTTGTATTTCATAAGAAGTTTATTTAAGAAATAGTTACAAAGTATGGCAGCTGTCATTACTGTCGTCAATTTTATTGATATTCTTATAGCGTACGTTTTGTTTGTTGGTGATGCTCTGTTAAAAAAGCAGAATAGCATCACGTTACTTTCAGAAAAAAGAAAATTTTTTGACTTGAATAATGAAAGGAATCATTCATCAAAGACGTAGATAATGACTGGATCATGATGTAATACATTTTTATAAGGATTTGATGATGCAATACATTATGTAAGGTCAAAAGCTTTCCGTTAAACAGTAGAGTATAGCATTCCATGTCCATCATGAATCATAAGAAACTATTTTTCACTTTTGCTGGTAGTTTTATTGCAGAAGATGTATAAACTATAAACAAGTTGGATGGTTCCTTATGTTTATTGTTGCGTGTCCTTTCCGCCGAATGGACTTGTGCTAAGAAAAAAATGAGTGGCCTTAATGGAATGCCAATGACGTCTATTTTTTGAATTATTAAAAAGGGTTGATTTAGCAAACAATTTGGCAGTTTTTTACTTGTTTATTTATTTGCTGCCTACCTATCCAGCTCAACTCAGATAGTTGGAGTCAATAAAGCAAATAAAGATTTGGTTTTTTTGGCAAGTGTCGATTAAAGAAATGTCAACTATCTTGGATATCGGGTATTTCTGGCCCATATTACGTTTATCTGGTACCGCAGTGGAATACGAATATGTTACATAAACTATAATAGTGGTGTCGATGTCATTCATGCCAATCCAAATAAACAAATGTTTTTCTTTCATTGTGTAACAAAATGATAAAATCGGTCACATAGATTTGAAAGGAGTCAGTTTTTTTTCTTTGAATCTTTAAAATATTTCATGAATATAATTTTAAGAAAGAGCTTATAACTTTTATTATTACATAGTAAAAATGAATTTTCATAATCGTTAACGAATTATATTAGTTTTAAGCAGTATATAAATCAATTGCGTTAAAGTGGAAGTAAAGTAGACTAACCCGCTTTCTTTTGTCCCTTTTAAAACCATGCAATAGAAGTATCCATATCCGAAATACAAAGAACGAACACAGTCCCACTTTCTTTATAGCCAGTCGAGGACGAGGAATTTGAGGAGTAGTGATATTATTACTTACTAGACTAGTGGGCCACTTAACTTTGAGAGTACATGAATGAAACGGGAAAGTACAAGAAAATGGAAGTTATTTAAGATAAAATACAAGTAACAGTGGATTTTTCCTACATAATATAATAGTCAGTACAATGCACCAAGTAAGGGTAATTCTTAGTTAGTCCAGAGCATCTAGAGCATAGAGCATTAGATTACTTCAAGAAGAATCTCTGTCTGTGAGAAAACCAGATGAAGAAAGAAGAGGAAGAAAGTTAGGAGGAAATTCAATATTAAGTACTTGTACTACTCCTTTCTCTTTTCGTTTTTGATACACTGGCAATAAATATTAAGCTGCCTCTTTTTACTTTTTTTTCTCTACACACATGCATGACGATCCCACTTTACTTTGCTCACTCCACATTACATATATTTTTTGGGTGCTCCCAAGTCACTGGATTTTTTTTGGCTGTTTGGCGCAATGGCATCAGCACGAGAAGTAGTATAAAGTGTTCACGATTTGAATAATAAATAAATCTACACTTGTGTGCCCTGCTGCCACCACCTCTTTCTTCTTCGCCTTTTCTTCTTATTACTTCATAACATTACCACTGCACTGCTGATTTCTGCACCCAAAAATGTATTATTCTCAGAAAATTGCCTTTAGATTTAGATACATGCTCCTTGTGTACTTATTAACAAAGGGTTAGCGATGAAGAGGAGTAAGAGGACAAAAGACTAAAGTATGTGAGCACTAGTTTTGGAATTGGAGAAAGTGAGAGAGAGAGAAAGTGTGGATGTTAGGACGCGGCTCATTTAAGGTACATCAACTCACATTACATGGAAGAATGGTGCTACTATACTCCACCACTGCTGCTCTTATTTCGCAAAAAAAAACTTCTCTTTATTTCCTTTTGTGTTTGAGTAGCGGGCGTGTGTGTGTGTACTATTATTTGGCTGTAAAGCACACACTACTTAACAATAAGATGACGTTTATTATTGCCAAAGTTTATTGATGCAATCATTTTCTCGCGCTTTTGTTGTTTCTACGAGTAAATGTGGTGTGCTGGTGGGGTGGTGTGGGGGTACCAAATGAATTTTATGATGACGCCGTGTTTGTATTATGGACAAAGTTTGTGTTTTTGGGTGTATCCTTTAAAACACACACATACACACTAAAAGCCAAAAAGATGCATTTTGCAGTATTAATAGTATCATCATGGAAATCCGAAAATGCATTTTGGAATTACCACAAACGGCACCAACCCTGATCTAGTTTATGAATCTGCTTTGTCGTTTTCTGATGTGTAATACTCATCTACGGGGCAGTAATAACATAACAGCCACTGAAATTGGAAATCCTGAACATTGGGGTTTTCATGTAGCATGATATTATAGGAGGTCGATGATAAAATGGAAACAATTACAGAAGTCTTTATTAGGAGAGGTAGTTACTTATTCAGTGTGATAGGCTAATCGTAATCGTAAGTTATTATTTATTCTTCTGTTGTTGGGATGTTTTGGAAATTAAAAAATGGCTTTCAGTTTTCATATTTATATATCCTTACATTTTAATTTTCAAGCATCTCAAAATCGTCTCATATTATCCATGCTTATCTTATTTGGGTTATACTTTCTAAAATAAGACTACATTTCTGTAATGATTTCCGCATTTCTAATTCTGCTTTCTGCGACTTCGGTTCGAATTTGAGGATTTGACTTTTGCTTCTTTGTCTAATTTATTCTGCTTAGCATACAACCTATGACGCATACAATTCATCACAACAAGTAGCATACAAACCAGAGAAACTCAAGAATTATCATTACAAGAAACCAGGGAAGAGACGTGGAGCACCCCGATCGTATGGGTAATAAATATTTGAGGCTAATAAGCGCTCTTCATGTGTAAATAATGATAGCAATTAATGGTGATTCAGGAAGAGATTATAGCAGTGCAATGTAAAAACAGCATCTTTCTATAGAACAAACACTAAGATTACCCTGAGAATAACTACATGCACGATTTATAAGCTTACATGCTGGTTTCTCTAATTTTCAAAAAAATAGATTTATACAATTAATGGCAAAAGAATTTATTGAACTTCCGTGATCATTTAAATGCTAACGTATGAAATAAAATGATATACTATGTCATAAGGAATGTAAAAATCTTGCAACGTAAATGTTTGTTACAAATCAGAAATGCTAAAAATAAAACTTTGATGGTCGATAACATCGTTTCCTGATTGGAATTTGATTTCATCGCTCAAAAAGAGAAAAAGACAATATAAATACATATAAATGACATTTGAAATTAACCAATGCAAGCTGACAGTTTTTACTTATGGACTCGTGCAACCCTAAAACACGACATGAACAAATCTTGTTGTTTTCTTTTCTAGATAATGGACACGTATTACAATCCAAATCAAATCTTTTTGACAGGCGAAATCACGGCATGGGCTTCGTTGAGGTGAAAAAAATCATATCAACCGATTTGATAAACTGATTGAAATAGATAGCAGAGCAATATTCCAAAGCTGTTTTGTTATTTCATCTTGAGCAATGAAAACTGAAAGTGAAACAAGTAAAAATAAGTTAAAAATGCATGAGATGAGTTTTCGAAGAAGGCATTTTAAATTGTTTTATATTTATTGACTGACTACCTGATTGCACATTGTACTACTAACACAAAATCGTGCCAACGTGCAAACACGATTTTTGCCTGGTCATTTCAGTCATCGTTTGTAAATGTTTTGTCCAGAATAAAGAGATACCCAGGAAAAAACAGTATGCTATTGTTACGTAATGACAATGCAAAAGGCGGGGTGGCGATGAACGATGAAAGACAATGGAACGATGAGTTTCACATTCACATCTCTCACATCCCACAGAGCTTATTGTATTTATTATCACTTTCTTAGTCTGTAACTAAGTTTTTTTGTATGAAAAATTTTACAGCTTATCAGAATTTGGCTTTATGTTGCTGCTGTTATTAATTTCTGTCCCAGTGCTTATTTGATAACTCAATTGTTCCTTAACAGAAAACGTTTAATACGATTTCCCTTCGGAAGCATATTTCAAGAAAAATTAGAGTACATAGATTGCACTTCTTGCAATAGTGATTGATTATTTTCTGTATAAAATGTATTGACTTGTTAAAAAAATTAACCAAGTATTACATTGCCCCAAACTATTCCTTTATTACCTATAATAGAAAGTTATATGTATACTTTAGTAAGACAACAGATGCAATCAATATTCGCAGCTAATTTTCTAAGTTATCATTTTAATTAACCCATCAACATTTTAACTATCGCTGAAACTCATAAAATTGCAGTTAATCTCAAATCCAGTTAAAAAGTGCATTCAGTCATAATACTCTTAACAGAAAAAAACAACTTTGGTTACTATCTGCTCACAAAAATGTGTAAACAATTTAATGAGCAGATGGGTGCTTTCAAAGAGACTAAAATATTTATGATTTAATTTCATTGTTAATATTTTTTAGCAAAATTATTGCAATGCTAGTAACTTATGTTATAGAAATGTTTGGCATAGTACTGATATGATTTACTTTACTAGAAATGTCAACCTGTTTGCTTACAAACCAGAGTTCAAATATTGAAAAGAATTTTTTGTTATTAAATTCATAACACTGGTTGACCTGAAAATTCAAAATACGTCTATCAATCGCAATCTTACCTGGCAATGAGATTTAACTGTTATTATCACAACTCACTACATTTATCATTTTAGCTTTTAACATACTTATCATAAAGCAATATACAAATTAATCGGTTTCTTTTCTTGTCAATAACTATAAAATTACAAGCTTGATGGCTAAGCAATATTTAATTGAAGCAGTTGAGTTGTAGTCTAGCAACATAGTAGCAAGAGCGTATAAAATATCCATTCGATTAAACTAGATAGTAATATTCAATTCGACTTCTAGTTTACCACGATGATAATGATTATTGGGGATCAATTATTGCTCATTTTGTGAGTACCTGCTTATACCGGTTGTCAATATTAAAAAATATCGAACACGAAGATTATTTGTCTAATTGTCGATCAAATTCCAATTAATCCAAACAATATGAAATGCACACAGTATAGCTGCATCAAATAAAATTAACATTTTTGAACAATCATACAGTGTTAGCAATTACCACATTTTCTTCTACTGATCAGCAACCTCAATAAAAACAAGTTGCTTTGTTTCTTCTATTCAAAGTAAAGGCAGTAGCAAGTTGAGGGTAAAGGTGGCGTTTGTGGCACTATAAAATTGACTATGTACTTGTTTCTCACCCTTGTATGCCACTTCTGTTCACATTCACAACGCTTCTTTATATCATCTCAGGTTAGTCAGGTTTCATGGCTTTATGTTTGCACATTGCTTAAAGTTGGTATTCGCTCTATGCTTTCTGACTCTTTGTTGGTAAATCCGCAAGACACATGGTCACTTGCGTAATAAAAAATTTTCTTGTCTTGACAAAAATCATGCATGAATTCATACTTCTGAAAACTGTTCTGCTGTCTACATGTCAACTTCATTAGTCGAATCATTTTGTTGAGAAATTTACCTTTCTGGAAAATGACTATTCAATTCCTCATCTTACTTTTACTGAAATAAGCTAATGTGCACGTTTTTTATTATTATCCTTATGGTTCTTATACATGTTTTCTCAGATTGCAATCATCCCAGTCACGGAGAAACATGAAGACTTGTGGGTTGGTTATCGTTATCAAGCTGCTGCTGCTGATAGCAAATATGATACAGCACTGGTGGTAAAAGCATTAATTCTGTTTATGGCAAAATGTAAATTTCATCACAGAGAATGACGATAGAAGAGATGTGGCTTGTTAGACTTTTTTACGATCCTCGTAAAACTTCTGGCTTTAAAAAGTAGTTAAAAATTCCATTGTTGCTGTAACACAACACACATAATTCTATGACTGGGCATGAAGACGAAAGGATTAATGAAAGGAAAGGATAAGTCAATGAGTAAATACGTTATCAGACCAGTAGACCATTTCTCAATGGCAAAATGTCAACTTTTTTAAATCGGAGAATAGCAAAGCGCGAAGCGCAAACTGCAAAGTTTTTGTGTTTTACATCTCCGCGCGCTTATCAGTTATCAGTTCGACCTTGGCGGGTCACAGCAAATGTCTAGGAATCAAGTCTGTCCGCCCACTCAGTGATTGTCACACTTTTCCAGTTTCTTTCTTCTTGATTCTTATTCTCATTATTGACTTGTTCTTCTTCCTTTATTGTTTTTCGACTTGCAACATTTACCACCCATCTTGCTAATTAATTAAATTAATTATTATGTCTCGAGGAATTCGATCTGAATCTCTGATCAGAGCATCATCACATATTTTAATTCGTACAAAAATAGAAATGACGATGCGAAAGTGATGGATACGAGAAGAACGTTTCTGCTTAGCAACTTTCACCAATAAGCTTTCTCTAACAACCGATAAATCTTATTCAAATCTCAAGAAATAAAAAATATATAAATGTATATTCGTACTACACACAGACAGTTAAAATTTCAATCAATTCAATCGTGTCAAATCACTTTTTAAGCTGAAAATTATTGAATGACTTATCAAAATGGAGTTATTGGTGAATCGGATTCGTGAAAGAATCAATGAGATTTTAGAACGCATCGATGTAGAAGTGAAAGCAAAACGGGATGATTACTCATCTGGCGACAGTGACCACACAGATCATGAAGAAAGAACACTGGCTCACAGTGGCATTTGCAGACAGTTTATCATTTTGGATTGGATCTTTAAAGATTTGAAGAAACGGAAAACCAGTTTGAGTGAACAAGACATCGCTGTTCTGGAGGAACTAAAGGCCCGTGTTGAAGGTGCCCGATTGGCAGCAAATGCTACTTTAGAAGATGTGAAGGCGATGCAGGTTCCACCACCATTCTTAAAGAAAGTTCAACCACTTAATTATCTGGAACTTCCCCAATCAGTAAATTAGAACATTTAAATTTAATTATAATTATAATTTAGCCTTTATTTCCAACTAATAGCTGTGTTTACTGCTT
Organism: Entomobrya corticalis; assembly: GCA_034694325.1. NCBI lineage: Eukaryota > Metazoa > Arthropoda > Collembola > Entomobryomorpha > Entomobryidae > Entomobrya > Entomobrya corticalis. The sequence continues at coordinate 9,328 of JAQFYG010001464.1, read as the reverse complement.
TTAAAACATTTTTTATTTTCAGGTGGTCCGAGAAAAGATTTTGGAGTTTATCACGTGCCCCATCGATAAAATAAATGTGATGCAAGTGGCTCCCTTTGACGGTGAATTCATGAAGTGGGATGAACAGGAATTAAAATCCCTTGCGGTATTTAAGAATTTATTTAAATATTGATTTTAAATTAACTAAATGCTATAATTTCAGTTCTTTCAAATCTTTAATTTTAATTGTTTCATTTAAGATTTTCCAAATTCTGATGAACAAAGGCTTTCTCAGGAAACAAGATCAATTTGCATTGATGATAGTCAGCCCCGGACTACGAGATTTGGTCAAGATGAACTACGAAAACTATATGCTGGCCCATCAAAGACATGAACGAAGATATATGGGTGTAATTCTCCGGACCCCGTTACCAATGTTGACACTTCACTTTCCACTAATCAAACACCGAGATTTGCGGAGGACAGAGTTTCGTCTAAACCCGATTCCTGGACAAATAGCTGTTGTGATAATCTCGTTCCCGATGCCTTCATTACGGTTTGGGTTTGACAAGCAAATAAAATGGATGCGAAAAATTGGACAACGAATCTGGGATTTGAAAATTGAAGTTAGCTCTAATATCTCACTACCGGAAGGATTTGATAAGATGAGTGCATGTCTTGATCTGACGCCAAATCTTCGAAAATTAGCTCTTGCAGTGTGTAACGCTGAAAATGGGGAAGAAAACGTTGAACTTGATCTCGATGCGGTTGTTTTCCCCAAGTTGAGATCTCTCGAGACCCTGGAAATTTGGCGTTGCAAATGTAACCGTCTTCAAACTAAATTCCTAGAGATTTACGGGCGAAAACTGCGCCATCTAAAGATTTGGGATGTCATTGAGACTGAACAGGGAACGGATCAAAGTTCATTGTGTCCACTTTTGACCAGCTTGTTGTTAAATGGTGGACTGGATTTGATTATGGATCAGTTATCAGCATTTCAAAACTCATCTTTAACTGTGATTGAATTAATTGTTGAAGAGAACTCTCTTATTGCTGGATATCCTGCACTTCTGTGCCAAATTTCTCAACAATTTGGACGGACTTTAGAATCGCTTTCCATTTCTACCTGCAACGCTGATGGACAAGTAGGTGGAGGTGTAGCGTGTCCTCGCCCTCGTCATATTTCATCTACCTGGATGACTTGGTTGGATTTCCCAAAGGTCAAGCATCTGGAAATCGATGAATTTGGACAAGAGGATGGGTTCAAGCTCTTGGTTTTGTTTCCGGCACTGGAAACCCTCTACTTTCTAAATGATCCGGATCCGGAGGAAGCTAGATTATTTGGCTTCGTGGAAGATGTGGATGGAGAGAATCAGCTGGTCTCGGGAAAGTGGTCGGAAATGCTAGGGAGTGTCTTGTGGAAGTTGTTGCCACGATTGGATTGCTATTGTGTGGAGAAATGGGAGCGGGAAAGTATTGACGGGAATGTGGTCACACGCACACGGAATACCAGAATGTTTCGAAAGGACTGTTTGACAGACTAGACAGACTCAAGTTTTTGTAAAGCGCTGGATCAATGATGTTTGTAATCAAAATATTATCCACAGAAGCATGAAAAATAATCTGAATGTCTTCAGACAAAATGTGTTTTAATAAGAATTAATGAAAAATCTATCAAAATGTTCAACCTTTTATTGTGTATCGAAAATGCATTAATTGTAATAATTCATAAAGCAATCGAAGAAAATAATAAATATGTAAACATATGAACGTATGTGCCAAAGGTGTCGATCGTTACTTTTGGTGGTCAAACGAGGTCATGTAGGGTCATGTACTGTACGTGTACACACGCATAGCTGACAGCAACATAAATGTAGTTATTATTTATGACTGTAATTAATAATGAAGAATCTGTGGTGTAAGCTATTTCTTTTTGAGATCAAATAAAATTTAGAGTTTTGTGAAACGTAAATAGCATGTAAAGCTAAATTAACAAACAAAAGCGTTAAAAAAGTTAAAACTTTGCTATTGAGAAACGGACTACAGATCACGGTGCCACTTTTGACCAGTAATATACAAAATTTCGTAATATAATCGAGTAAATAGGTAAATGTTTCATACTTTCTCGACATTATGAAAATGTAAATTTGGACTTTAGTTTTTTAAAGATTTGATGGCACAAAGCTAATACTGCATAAGTGGACTGCCATGATATTGCCTTTTTAAAGTGGATACACAGTACGTAATATGCATAATATTTCCAAATTTAATAATCCATTAATGGGTTATTAAAATTTATTCAACATTTAATTCAAAATCTGATTTAATTTTAAATGTGACTTATTTGCATAATATTGTATAAATTTAAGACAAAATAACAAATGTGTTTATGTGGAAGTAGATTATGCGTGGATTATGTAGTTGTCATAAATTTATCATCACCAACAACCCATCGCTTTCGATTTCTTCTAAGCATCTATTTGGAAAGCTCTCTTTTTATTTTTTATGCAAACCTTTAGCTTTAAAGTATTGCAAGCTGTATAAATGATCATTAAGATCACCGTCTCATCATCTTTTGCGGTGATTACAAAAAACAAGTAGTTATGCTTGAACGCTTGAGATGCTGTTGGTAAAGTTAATGGCCTGGGGGAAACGGCAAGCACATAAAATTAAGTTAAATTTAGAAAATATATACAAATGACTGCCACTCGCATTACACTGGACAATATCTTAAAAGACCCACAAATGTTTTTGCTTTAGTTCTTCAGTGAGCAATGTATTATTGCAATTGTTTTTCGCGTGAAAATGACAGATAAATGGTATATTTTGTTAAAAAACTAATATGACGAATTTGATGCTCAATCGGCGACTGGGAGGGTAGAATTAGAAATATTTATGATAATACTTAATGAGCGTTATGCATCGATGATTTTAGACCATCCCAAAAAATCAGTCTCCAATATGTCAAGTATCATCACCACCATATATGAGATGGTAATATGGCTTAGCCAAGCACCAAGTAAAATAATTACAAAATCATAAAGAGAGAAACTCAAAGGTATAAAATGTGTTGGTCATTGATTATTTCTTTCTCCGCAAAGGTATCAAAGATCAAATTCTAATTCTTAGTCAAGAAGCAAATAAAATAAGAACATTTTAATAAATGAAATGCACGTTTAAACACAGTTATTCTTTATTCCGCGGAGTGCCCTAGTTTACTTACCAATCTATATTAATTAGAAAATGTAATTTTCTACAAAATGAAAAAGTAAAAAATATATCTAAAATATAAGGCTAAAATTGTGCGGTTTAAAAACACGTCCTCTTCACGCGTAACATTACATTGAGCTTAATAAAAATATCTATTACTTTTCCAAAACGTAGTTTAAAGCGCTTGTTTATAAATATATTATATTATTATTATTCGGGTTTTGGTTTATTAAAAAAAACCAAAACCCGAATAATAATAATATAATATATTTCCCGCATTAATATATATTGTTTTGAATTCAGAATGCATTTAAACTTAATGAGCTTCTAAATAACAAAATGTTAATTAATTATTATTCCTGTTTTTTATCTATTTTAAAATATGTATTATATTTCTGTGTGTAGCAAAACTTACTTTTTTCTTATCACTTCTCCATCATCTTTAAGCTTACTTAGGTAGCAATCCTAGTGAAACCGTGTTTTTTCTCTCGTGTTTTACCAAACCCATAATCCAACTTGTGACTTTGTAATACAAATGGTTCCGGTGCTTGACTTTTATAATCTTCCTGTAATCGTCAACTATAAAAATGAAAAACTTGCTGTTTGCTACACCAAAAACTGATTTTTTTGTTTATGTTTACGCTTTTTAATATGTGAGAACTAAAAATTTATTTTAAGCAATTTAGCAGTCTTCCAGAAGAGATTATTATAAGGGCTTGAACAAGAAATTATAGCAGTGCGTCGACAGAAAAGGGTTGGCATAATGATCTTATAATGATTTCATATACCTTGTATTTGCTTATTATTATGTCGTTTCCCAAAAATTTCACGAGACGTTGAGTTGAATCACTTCAAGTACAAGCAGTCAACCGGATGGTTGCCAGAGCAGAAAGTTGTATCTGACCATTTTAATCCTACGTTGTATGTATTTATTGTACACAAATGGAATTAGCCTACAACTTACAACAATAATGGCATATTTATTCACAAAACACGTATTAATTAACGTAGACAATTTAATTTCTTTTGAGTAATAATTGCGGGCATAAGTTTAGAAATCTCAGTTTCTTCTGGATTTCGTTGCAAGAAAAGATGGAAGAAACTCTGAAGTCAAAACCTTGTTATTATTTTATATTAAACCAAGACGGAAAACTTGTTTGTGTTGAGCCTAGATCAATTGATTAGCCTAAAAATCATAAATGAATAAATTGCAAATAATCTTGATGGTTATTTGTCAAGCTGCTATTTTTTAACGCACGATCGTCATCAGATGAAACAGGTAATTATTTTGCTTAATTACTCTAATTAACGAGTACGAGTGAATAAATTTCAGGTTCTTATTTCGATTTTATTCCTTATAGCAGACATATATTTTGTTATAAAAGAGATAAAATGATAAGATCGAAATATATAAAGGTTGTATGTTAGCTTCTTGTGAAATTGTAAGCAAAAAAACTAGTTTTAATACTTTTACTATTTTCTATTATCATGAATTTGACTATTAAAGTCATCATATTAGGTAATCAACGCTTTAGTTTTATATTTGCTACAAGTATAAAATACAAAGCATAAATAAAAATTTTATTCTCTGCGATGTAACTTATATTTAAAGCCTGTGGGTTATTATTGTGTTATTAATGACTGCACCATGAATAATTAATTTTTAATTGGCAAACATTTATAGCGAGTAGTTTTAAAGAATAAGTTACAGGAACAGCAGAAAAATTATTTTAGAGTTATGAAAAATAAATCTTATACATCCATAAGTATTTCATTGAAAAACAAGTGGAGAAAGTGCCTGCACATATTTTAATTTCTACATTTATTATGTTTAGTGCTGTTAAAGTTAAAACTACGTGAGCACGCACACAATTTTATAAATACTCGTCTCCGAATTTCCGATTTTTAAACTTTCTGGTGCGTATAACAATATAGTCAACAAAATAAAAATTACATTTCTCCGAAAATATGCAGATTTTTTGTATTTACTTTACTTTGTATTTAAGGGCACATTTTCATTTTTCCAAATAGATAGGCATTAGAAAGGAAACCACATTTTTCGGCAAGCAACTGAGCACCCAACGGGCAAGAAGAGGGCACAAGATTTATATGCTCACTTTATATGCATCTCTCTTCACCAATTTTTCATCCTTTCATCGTTTCAGTCCTCGCACCATGACTACGTCATCTCCAGAGACTTTAAGGAACATATCATGTAGCTCATATAGACAGACAGATAGTAAAAATTTTGTATAATATTTTAGACATGTAGCTATAATAACTCCACAGTAATATCAGAAGCAGAATAACAGCAGTCGCAATAAGGCAATCGCCATAAAAAAACCGAGAAAAAATGCTATGATCTTCTCCAGTTCTCCGGCTACTTGTGCAGCTACTTTGCAAACTACAATTTCTCTTCTTAGTTTCCCCGTTAATACTGCATAATATGGATCAATCTCATACATTTTTGAAGAGGGAAAAATGGCAAATAAGCTTTTATTCATGAGTGGGCGGTATTCATATATCCTCTTGAGAAATTTCTAATGTTTCACATCTGGACACTATCATTGGATGAGAAAGACTGTACATCTCTCAGAAAGAGAAAGTGAACATGAATAACGCGTACAAAAACTCTAGATTAGGGCGATAGAAGAGTCATACAAAGTAGAGCGCCAGCTAAAACACATTTCCTCAACAGTTTTGACGTTAATGTAACAACACGCACATCTTAAACAAGTAAAAGTAGAGTAAAAGGGTTTATTTCAAAATTTTGCTGAGGATTTATAAGTACACATTATTCTAAAAATACATCATCAAGTCTCAAAACTTCCATTTTACTTGAATAATATTACGTTACCAACAATTTCCTCATCGAAGTGCACCCTTAAATGTTTTTTAACTGTATCAGAGTTTAACATCTGTATACGCATAATTTTGACAAATTATTTATAAATTTTCATATTTATTATATTTTCTTTAAGAGAAATCTATTCTAAGTTATAAAGGAGGCCCGCCATTCGTTCTAAATTATTAGTCACTGTCATCAGATTAATATTTTTTAACGGAGAAATACGCATCAAGAAAAGGAAATTTGAAATCGTTTGTCTGTCACAAGAAGAAGGAAAGGGTAAATATTGTTATTTGTTATTGTTAATATTTTCTTTGGAAAAAGTATACGGTATAAGTGATAGATATAGTTTATTGTGCTGTATGCAAAGTGATGAGAGTGGGAGGATGAGTAAGGATGATGGTGACATAAACTCAGAAATAGAAATAAGTAAAACACTAAACACAGACACCCTTTTTTACTATATCTAACAACAAAACAAGGAGGAGGGATGGTTGCTCTGAGCTGACATTGAAAAACATAAAATGTCGACTGTATCGTCTCCCGAATAATATTTCATTTTCATACTCTAAATTCAAATCTTTCTATTGCATTGTCACTTTTCTACAAATGCATCCTGAGAGAGAATACTAATATTAGAATATTCGTGAGTAATGGACGGATATAAAGTAGTTTATTTCATTGTTTGTTTCTCAAAGTACATGGTACTTCTAAAGGAAAATATGATTAAAAACCTCTCCTGCATTGGAAGAAGTCCGAAATATACCCTTTACCAGCCCAGAATGCAGAAGCGACACTAAAAGTCATATTATTATCTTTTCCATCATTTTCTCTCTCTCTCTTGACATATTATGCAACATCCCATCATTACACCTCCAGCAAACGAAATTGCCACCACACCACTGACACTATACTCCTACCGTGCATTGCACAATGCATCGTGCATTATATCATATAACACAATAATAATCATTTCATTTTTTGTCATTGTCTCTTTCCTCGAACGATTACCTCCTATTTCACTCGTCGTCGTCGACCCTTTGAGCATTTCATGAATAAATGCATCAAGTCAGGAAATGATAGAGCTACTGCGAGGGAGCTGATGGATGGATGCATATAAAATGAATTCTATTCTTGTACTATCCTAATACCGTAAACATTTTCTTGTGAAATTTATTTGTACGGCATGTTCTTCTGAAAACAGTAGTAACATCTAGTCAAGCATAGATAATGATCTTGCGTCTTTTCCGGAGAAAACAAATCGCATCCGTCATATTACACATTATATATTTGCAACGAGAGTAATGATACCATACCGCCCAACTTTGTCCATTTCTCCAAATCTGTAGCTCAGATATTTTTGTGTATTTACATCTCCATCAAAATATTCGTGTCCAGACTTAGGAACTGGATTACATGATGCCGTGTGCCTAAAGGTGTATCATCATCGTCTAGAGTCTAGATCATCCTTTCTGATTCCCGGTTCATTTTGCTGTGATTTTGTTAAGCATGCATGGTCGTAGTCGCAGCACTTACTTTTCTCTCTACAGGAATGAACAAAATCCTGAGAGTTGCCGTTTTGTAACATGAATCATCATAATGCAATTAAGGAGACCAAAAGGCTCATTAAATCGTTTAAGTCTAATTTACATAAACCTATTCATCACACACAAAAATATATACCAAGCTAGTCTAGTCAGTTACACAGCCCGTCCTACTTGCAACATCTCGGCGCATTTTGTCTCTGCATTTGCTCCCGTTTTCGTTTCCAGTATAACAATGAGCTTTTAAGAGCAATTTTTTAGTGTCACGCAACACACACACCACCACATTATCTATACCAAAAAGTAAAATATAGATATAATGAGCAACCCCGTTTTCATCCTCCTAATGTTGATCACATTTTCCAGCGGCAGTAGCAAAGTCTGCTCGTATTTCTTCATGAACATTCATTCAATTCAGTTAACTTCTCTGCGTGTGAATTAATATTAATAAATACACGAGCAGCATTAACATAGGAGACAAAATGGAGACGGATGAGAACATTATAATTGTACTCTATACCATCCAACAGAATTAGAATAAAATATAAGCTATGTTGTAAATGACTTTTTACTGGAGATGAGGCTAAAGGATCAAAATATATAAAAGGACAACCATGAACCGTGCTTGTAAAAGTGCTTATGATTCTTTATGGATCTTTTAGAAATTGCGACAAGGCGCAAGGCCAACTAATTTTCTGAGTTGAGACTAGGTCAATCGGTAAATAAAAAGTGTTAAGGTGTAAATAAATCTAGAATGTATAGTAAGCGCTTTGTTATTCAAGTGAGTTATGGGGGTCATATCTCTAGCGAAGGTAGACGGAAGATAAGTAGATAATAATAGCACAACGTATAATTTATTGTGGTTATTATTTTCATATTATATTTTCATGCATAAATATAACAACAAGAAGAAGACAAACTTGTTCAAAAGGAAAGAGAGTAAAACGAGAGACTTGAACTAAATAACGTTCGTTGGCTCCCATTCCTATTTTTTCTTTCCAGAAATTCGTGTCAAAATTTTATAGAAGTAGACGCGGACGCGACAATTTTCTTACTTTTCCGTGCTTCACTCCAGCAACTGCATCCCATGCCAGGTTATAAGTTATAACTGTAACTGTAACCCATGTACAAATCCAACCAGCTTTTGGCTCTGATTGCATTAGAGCAGAGCAAGTTTGAGAAGACAATGGAACTTGTTCCACTTACTTTTTCATCTAGTTCCAAATTCCAAACAAACGAAAATGGGTCGTCGTGAAGATGAAGAAAATAGGAAGCATAAGTAGACAGGATGATAATTGTAGCATGGTATGCTAGTTGGCGTGACGATCAAGGTGTGATGATAATGATTGTACTCTATGATGTTCATATTGGTTACGGTAAATGGTGATATGTGGTTACTAACCAATAACAAACTAAACGATAGGGATCTCACAAGGGCAAGTCTAATCAGCTTATGAAACCTTAAGAAAATACAAGATATTTTTAATCCCGAAGTTTGTAGTGTTGCACATGTCACATAAAAGGTATAAAATAAGCATATGTATTTACACAAAATATATTAATCTTTAAGGGTGTTATGGTTGAACATTTCGAGTATGTTGAAGGTGAGGTGATCGTTTATTTTGCTCCAGGAATTTCAATACAATGATGTTGTTGTCTCCCATGTCGGGGAGAAGAAAAGAAGACAAAGATTTCGTCATGATTTTTAAATCGGTCCATTGGGAAATAAACATCTTACATATATTAG
>JAQFYG010001463.1:0-18818 GCA_034694325.1 Entomobrya corticalis | reverse complement strand
AAAAGGGGGTAGTTATTTAGCTCTTCTCTTTTTCCACGGCTCTCACTATTCACTAATAATAATATATAAAGTTGTTCTGATGTAATGTGATGTTCTCCACAGTCCATACACACTTACTACGCTCATCCATACTTTCCTACACTGTGCATAATAGATAGATGCCTATATAATATGCATAGAGAGATATATAATGTCCATGTGTTACTAGTGGAGTAGGCGATAAAGTGAGTACATTTATAAAGAAAAAGAAAAGAAGAGAGCACGTCATAGTAAATACATATATTATTATTGAGCTAAAGTGTATTCAATAACAAAAAGAAAGAAAAAAGGAGAATAAGAAAAGAAGCGAGGAATTTATAGCCCTCAAGCGAGGAGTGGTCAGGCAAGTTTAGTTGAGTTGTAAGCAAGACCTGTCATCTCAGATAGGAGTTAGCGTTCACATTGCTTGGAAGGGTCCGTCTTTATCGTTCCTCTTTCTTACGGCAGCATTGTTAACACACAACACAATTATTATATTGCTCACTCTTTTCGTTGGAAGAAGCGAGAAATAGAAGAAGAGTTCTCTGCTTGAGCTAAGGAACTCCGAGGTCTGCTGAGCTGCTACAATAGTAATTGTAAGGCTGATATATCTCCACTTTTCTCGCTCGCATGTGTGTATGTAAATGTACCCAATAATAAAGCTGTTCATGTAGATAGGTAGGGAAACGTTACGTAGTACAACAATAATAACCGTGGAGCAGAGTTACATTGACAGGCAGAGGAGTAAGCGTTGCAGAGGCAGACAAAAACAGCAGGACACAATAATAACAATGGTACTGTGAACTGAATGTCCTTTTGGAAGTTTTTCCCGTGTGGAAGAAAGGACGACAGACACCTTGCAGTTCTTGACGGTGACGGTATGGTGATAGTGGTTGCTCTCATACGATAACACGAGGAGAGCAGTAGAGACGTGATTAATAACCTGTGGCATTTTTCATAAGAATATAACATACCAGTTGTGGATCTATGTAAATGTAGCTCCATTCCATGAGAACCATTTTTCTGGATACTAGTGCACGCATGAGAAATAGACGTGTTGTTTTGCATTTATTTGCAAAGAGGAAAAGATTAAGACATTAGCGTGGATTCTAAGTGTGTAACTGTAAAGTATATCGTGTCAAAAGGATATTTGAGGGGGTTGAATATTTATTGGAAAAATACACCCTTCCGTTCCGCACCGGCTAGTAGAGTATATAAAAGTGAACAAACAGATCACAACGAGGAACTTTTTTCAGAAAAAATATTAAGAAATTCTTAACAAATTATTGGTCGTGTGTGCAGGGAATGATGATGGCTTAATTAAAATTTCCAGTTTTTTCACTAAAGCTGCTAGAATGTACTTTTCGTATTAGTGCTTTACATTTGCATGTATCACATGAGGACGAGCTGGTTGTATGCAGTGTTTGGTGGTGAAAATGGTCATACCTGGTTTCTAGTTGTGTATGTGTGTTGCTATTTGGACGAGAAGTAATGATGCTTGTATTTTTGTGCATGTATATTGATGGAGAAAAAAGAGTTGTTATGAAATAAGTGGGAAGAAAAAAATATGTATACACAGAAGCCGGAGACTAGTAGTGGCCAAGAAAAGAAGAAAACGACGGACCGAGGTGGTTCATTGCTTGATTACCATTATCAGAAAAAGTAGACGTTTTTATTGTTGTTGTTTGTAACTAAAATGTTGATTTCAAAGTGAGTAAAGCAATGATAATATTTCAAAAAAAACTTTTTCTCTTCTCTGAAGACGATTATTATGATGATGATGAATACGAGGAATCATTCGTAGAAAAAGGTTGACGGATTGAGCCATTCAAGTGCAGCTTTAATAAGAGTTGAAACAGAGTATACATGATACTATGTAGCTGAATCTTTAACTTCTGGTTTTACCTGATCATTATACGACACATCGGCATTTTTACTTATCCAGCAGCAGATGTGTATGTAATATAGGGAGAGAGAAGATACGCAAAGTTGAAAGGGAAGGAAACAAGAACTGAGAAAAACGTTGCAAAAGTTGTTTGCTGTATTGAAACGATGGTGGACAGGAACACGTGTGGGTTATGGATATGCAGTACAATTATAATTAATATGTACAACTTTGCTTGCAAAGGAACTCATACCGTATAGCATGAATGGAAAGTAAGATGTTATTATGAAAACCGCAATTGTCTTGTGTGGAACAACTTGAATGATTGGTTTTAGTCACGACGATTTGTCTTGACAAACAAATATAGAGAGTTGACAGTGGTCATTCTATAAAAAATGGTTTATTCTCTCAATTTTCCAGTGGTAAATTCTATAATCATCGGTGTCACAATGTGGAACGAAACTAAGTTTAAATGTACTCCTCCAGTGAGAAAACTGAGTATTTGATAATAACTGTTTGGTTGCATTTTGATTGGATAACATTCTTATTTTCATTCTGGGACGTTGGTAGAAAGATATACCTACTCGTATTTATTTTATAACAGTATTTCACCTAATCCAAATGAGAGTGTAAATGAAAGAGTGAGGAAAAGGAGAAAACAATCGCGTCAAATACACACACAGCACGCATACGTGTGTGTTATATTTTCTGTCGGATTAATAAATATGCCGGAAAAACCTATGACTACTACAGGTAGCAGTGGTGGAGCCGGTCTACCACCCGGGCTCGGCTTTCCGCCGTTTTCGCCATTCGGGGGCTTACCACCAATGGATCACCAGAGATCACATCCTAATGTTTGGGAAGCTCATACGGCTGCAGCAGCTGCTGCTAGAATTCATGCAATTCATCACGGGTAAGTATATATTTTGTTAATAAAATAATCAACCTATATTTTTCGCGCACCCTATAATAAATATACTGCTTATTTATTGCTGCAAGTAGTGAATAGTACGTTTATTTACACCATCATCGAATATGGAAGCATCACATCACAACAAATAGCTTTAGCTCCATAAAATATTCATTAACAAACAATTATTACGAGAAACCGTCCGTTCGGTAATGGCAATATATGCACGCATATGCCAGTCTACATTTTGTTGTATGGAATATTATCATTATTATCACAATATATTTTGGGCGCATCAGTAAGCATACAGTAGCAGTTCTCAATTAAGGTGGTAAAACAACATAAGTAATCTTGCAGACAATCAAGCCTCATCATCCCATATTAAAAAGAGAGTTTTAAGAGCAACGTGTAATTATTCCAATCCTAGCTATATACTTATGCACAATAACTTTAAGAAAAGGATAGTGTCAAAAAGCGCATCCCATAACTTGTGAATAATATTTGTATTGGATGTATGTTAAGTAAAGTCGTTTCTTTCTGGATGACGGCTAACAGCTCACTTACATAATCAAAACAGCGGCAACAAAGACTTTGGTACTTCCACTTACCACATATACTATCTATATGTTATGTAATGTAAATGATACAGAGATATAAGCACAAAAATTTTAGACAAGAATCAGGTTTTCTGCCTTTCCTTTTCGGTTTCCCTTCCTTGGTATATATTTACTAAAAATGAAGCAAGCTTATTAATGCATATTTAGTTGTATGTAATTAGAAACGGCTGGCGATTAAAGAAAATCTTCTCAATCAGCTTTATCCACTTCAAACACATAATAATCTTTATCTACGCAAATGAGTTTTCTTGGCATAATATGCTTTACACAAATAATAAAGAAACAACTTTTTGTTCAGATGATCATTTTTCCGTGTGAAAATAGAATCTAAAATATTTTGCACTACATCTTACGCACATGTAATCTAACTTTTTCTGTTAATGTTACTACTGATCTGCTATGATTTGACTGCAATCAAATTCAGATTTACACCTTCTGATCAAGAAAGTAGCAAAAGTTGTTGCCGGTTCATTTTCAGCTCTGTTGGATATTTGACTTGTTAGTTAGCGATTGATTTGATTATGAAATTGGTCCGCATACAAAGATGCCTGTAATCATGAGAATTGAATTGATACGTGTAGCAAACTATAATGAATACGCTAGTAGTATGGCCGTACAAAAACGCACATTTCAACATTTGTAAATAATGATTCGAATGTAAAGCTCATTTAAAGTCACTCCAGCAACTCATTTGGACAGGAAGAGAACTTTAATGTTTTGGTTTACAGTTTACACCGGCTTGCTTTTACCAAACAAAATTAAATTACCGTTTACATTAAAATGTTCGTTTCGGTCTATGAACTATCAATATCATCATCATTAGAGGCTGCGTAAAATTATTTAGAGTAATTGATAGTACTTTTAAGGAAATATTCTTGAGAGACGTAATTTTTCTCATGTCGATGAAGAAAAGGGTGAATCTGTTGTCTGCAAATGATCAGCTTAATTAATGTACGAGTTGATGATGAGGGTAAAATGTGCGTATCGTATTTTGAATAATGACCGTAATAATACGTATTAATGCAATTGAATGAAGAGGACTTAAGAAGATATGCTATTACAATCACACCTCTTCAAAAAGGAAGCCAGTTTAAGCATTTCTCTGAGTTTTGATGAATTCGAGTTAAACTATGGCTTATTTCCGATACAACGATGTAATGAGGTGAACAGAACAAGGATAAGTAATTGTACCGAGAGTTTTAGTATATTGTTCTCTTATAAAGTGAAATGCTTTAAGAAATAGTGGTGGCAGCAGGTAATACGTTTCATATGATAAATTATTCACCGCGAGATATAATGTATTCCTCTTTATGAATGTTTAGTTTGTTGATGAGCTGTCGGTCTTCGGCTGACCATTGCATTGGATCGGGTTTGTTGGTTCGTCTCATACATAGCTAACTAAGTAGCAATGCTTGTTCCATTCAAGATAATGAAGTAGAGCAACAAAAGGCAACAACAACAATAACAGCAGAATAACATGAAAGTATTAAAAGGGAAAAGGGGACGGGACGGGAAATGCTTTGACGATAATAATTAGAAGCAAGGATACATGGTTATAATATTTATAAGTACGATAGGTTTAGATTTTAGAAATTTATGTGGATCCAAAGCAGTAGAAAGGAAAGTGACCAGTCTGATTGTGCAGATAATATAGTTATTCTACTGGTGTGCCTACCTAGTGTCGATGTGTGAATGCCAACTCGTTTTCGGCACGTTACCTATATCATATCCCCTTCTGGCTGGTCACCAGTTGTTGTGTAAAAAGACGTGAAGTAATCGAAACAAACAGAGGAAGTAATATAACTACCAGCATGGTAATCGCCTGTCTGTCCATACACCTTTCCTTGTTGATTTATTCTAATTCCATTTCTTCCTTGCTAAGTTCTATTACACGGCATAATGTTGGTTAGCCATAATAAAGGGTTTCCAGAATAGATATATTTTAATCAGGGAAGAATCAGTTGTTATTTAGCACAACTTATTTATAGGACCTATTTATATGAGGTTTAAACATTTTATTTGATTTTAATTGGCGCACTGGCAAATATTTAACAAGAGCTTTCTTTTAACAACATTGAATTTTTCGATGATTTATAATTATAATTATAATTGTTATAATTGACTGTTATAATTTAATTTAATATTTAAAAATGTTTCTTATAAATTTGTTTAAATAACCGGATGAAGCTAGATTTTCTCTAGGGTAAAAATTTACTCATCTTGTACAAAATAGATTGAGCTTTTAAAGGATTTCTGAAAAAAGTATAAACACCAGCTTAAATTTCTTGTGGGAACGGTAGAAGTCGGGAGAAACGGGAGCAGTCAAAATATTATTTTTGACTTTGTAACCTTTACTTGCCTCCGCCATGTTCAATGTCTTCTCTGATGATCTGCTCTTTCTCATTTACAACATGTTGTAAATTAATTTGAGTGAGAGTTTATAGTTTTTATGAGGGCAAAGCAGGCATAAAATTGGAACAGAAATTGGAAAACATTGAAGTGCGTGTAACATATATTCCCCAAGCTGAAATTTTATGACTGTCATCACGACTCACGAAAAACAACAAGTACTTCTCATCATCTTCAACGTAATAACAATCATATCATTTCTGACGAAACCTAATAAACGTAGATTGAATTTGATACATTTCAAAGTAAATTTAGAAGCGTTTAAAAGAGAATTGTTGACAAATATATTGATTATTTACATTTCTTTACTATGGCTTAACGGTGTACGAGCTGCTACTTTCTATTTGGTAATGGATGATAAAAGTTGAGAATCACAAATAGTTTATGAAGCTCTCCTTAAGACAAAAAGACATGCACAAAGAACATACAAAACAAACCTTGAATTATACTGTGCTACTGTGTATATGTCATGTAGACAGATACGGAGATGCGTATTAAATATTGGAGCGATGAATGAATGTGCACACAGATCAGAAGATCCGCGTTGTAAATGTGAGTCAAGCAGTGCAGGAAAAAGTATCTCGGATTACTTTCATCATCATTGCACCCAGCATACTTCTTGTTCCACACAATATTTACATCTTAGTAAACATACTTGCACCACTTTTAGCATCTTTTATCTTTCTTTGCATCGCACACATGATCGTCATCACAGTTTTTTTACTATGTAGAGTATCATAATTTCTTTAATAAAGCTCCCGTTTTTTGTTTTGAAGGATGTTTTTTTAAAAGATCAATTCGTTATAAACGCATAGTATTGAACATGCTATATACAGAATCTACATAATAATACGGCAAATAAGCGTTTTAAAAAGGCAAAATGCTGGTCTACTACAAGTTTTCGTTTCCGTCATAAGATGTTAGGACCATACAGGAAAAATGTAAAGAGATACTTTAAAAGCTCTTTGTGTATTTACTTTAACACAGAAGTTTCTTGTTTCATTTACTTGATGTTTGGTTCGAGGATGAAATAAGTGTTGTAGCAGAAGCAGCACTTTATAATTTAATTTTCACTTTTTAAAGAAACTCTGGTACTATTGCTGGTTCCAATGTTCATAGTGAATTTCAAAAAAATATGACTTTATGATTGCTGGCTTTATTGGAACAATCTTTATTTCTCCCTCGTCATCACTCAAAAGAAAATAGGATTATAAAAGATCTCACATGCGTGAACACACATGTTGAAGAACAGTTTGTATGCTAGATTTGATTGTAGATTTCAAATATAAAATTGTTCATGAAAGTGAATGCTAAACAGTCACTGAATTCAATAGGCACTTCATAAAGAAATGTTTCTTCTGAAATAGCTGTCGCTTAACGTTTTTCATAAGAAATGACAACGGTTGAACCAGTGACAAGTTTTCATTGTTACTTTCAAGTGTTAAAGAAATCATTGCGTTATATAAACTGGATGACTATGGCCGCTTGTAGTTTATTTTGTCATTTTATATTTACTGCATTAACAAACATTTAATACAATGTGCGTTTATGCATTAAAAATAAAAGACGATAAACTTACTTTGTTGGGAGCTTATGTATGCATTTAATACAGAACCCTTGACTTTTTTTGTTCTTCTGCCTCAACTAGTTAAAAATCATTGCACAGTTTACTTGTGTTCATATGATTTCTATATAATGTTTAAGGTTTCTATATATATATATGTATAGTAGGTTATTGTACCTTCCTACTGAAAAAAGGATTTATCAGGTCAAGTGCCTTTTTTGATGATCTAGCCGAGACCAAGAGCCAACTTATATTCTTGTGTAGCTCAAGTTCATCCACTTGAATTGTCGTTTTATCAGTGAACCCTTGTTTTCTATTGTTAGAGCCGATTATATCGAGTTCATCCATGCATGTTTGTAAAGGAAGAAGGTAAGAAGAGATGGTAAGTAAAAGTATCTTATTTTAAACTATTTTTGATGAAACAAGTGAACAGTTCCTTTTTCGCTTCATTCGTTTCGTCAAGAGGTTTTCTACTGAAGATAAAATACCTACTTGTATGGTTTTAAAAAGGGAGGCATCATAAATTAGTGGCAATTTTTCACTTGGTCACATTTTCTCGCCCTGTACGAATAAGACGTACTATATATGTATAATATAAACATATTTCATGTTTGTCCGTATTCCCTCGTCTTATCAGATTGAAGACGTCTGATACTTAAAGTTAGTAGGTGAATAGGAAAAAAGGATTTATGAACGAAAATGGGCTAAAATCAGGAGCCAGTATAAAAGGATGAGCTAGTAGTTTACTGTAAAGTAGCACTTGAAAGTAAAGGGGCCTGGAAAGTAGTGGTGGCGGTAATGATGGGGATGATGAAGATGACTAGAAGTGTTTAAAAATTGAAAGTTTTAAGAGATAAAACAACCAGGTAAATTACACGACGGACAACAAGTAGTAAAACACAAAGAGAGGGAGAAAATTTCATGTTTCATTTCATTTTTGGGGACTGTATACTCAACGAAAAGCAACAGGTACGCGATACTATATAGCGCGACTGGAAAAAGTGATTGTAAAAGAATTTTTAGTGCTTCTTGTAAAAATATAACTACTCTTCAATTTCCCTCCTACAAACAAGCAACGAGTTCTTTTTCCTTTACATAAAAATACATAAAATCTGAGGAGAAGCACATTTTGGTCGTGTTGTGTTAATAGTTGCCGTTGTTGCCTATTGTGTGAGGAAGGTCCAATATACCATTCCTGAAGTGTAATCTACAAAAATAATGTGTGACTGCATGACAGTCATGATGATTATAATGACAATATTATATTGACGTTCATCTTAAAAATTTTAAACTGCTACGACTCCCCATCACATGCACGCATAACGACGTGAGGAGACTCAGCTTTTCTTTCATAAAGTTGCCTATCATCATCCCTTTGACTAAGCCCTCATCACTACGTGAGCTTGGTTTAAGAATGTATGCTTCAGAGAGCTCTTGGCATATAATTTTCCCAAGCAAGTGGTAGTGGTATTGGTATATGTAGAGGAACAAAGGGAAGATTTTCTATTGTTGGATTAATATAAAGCTCAAATACTAAGCATTTAACTGTCCATTAAGTGTATGTAAGCAGTGCAATTTTTGCAGGCATATAAGGAATAAAATGGAAAATAAAGGGATGAGGACGTATCTACAATGTAATTGAAGAAACGACAGATCATCCAAAGCTTAATTTAGTAGGACTGTTGATAAGAACGATGATGCATGGTAGTTTCATCTTAATCCTTTCTTTACACTGTGAAATTTTTATATCATTTCAATAGTGTACACGTTTTGTCTTGAGTAGTGAGTCTCAATACTGATGTTTTGGCTGGTAGTAAATACTGAAACATTTAAGAATTTTTAGGGTTTTGTGAGACGAAAAACAAACTATTAAACATTCGTTCCAGAGTGGACCCATGCATAATTTCGTAAATACATGTATACATAACTGCTCTCTGAGCAACAATAATTGGCAGCTCTTACTGCAAAGAGGGGGAACAAAAGAAATGACAACACAAAACTTTCCGATTAGTGCTAGTAAAATTTAAAATTTCAATATTTACACTTGTTCTAGACTTTATAAGTATTTTTGTTGTACTAGACGAAAAACATGTTGTTTTTATAGAGTTTATAGAGTTTATGCTTTCAAAGTAGTAGTCGTTGTCGTCACTATATCTGTGGAGTAATTTTGTTGTAATAACCACTTTGAAGGGAGGGCACGTTTTTATAGATAGGTTTTTGATGACTCGCTGATTGGAGGTCGGCCACTTTACCTTGAGCAAGAAAAAGAGGGAGAGGAGAAAGAGAATAATATGCTAAATTGTTAAAAAAGTAATTTTCTCTTCGTTTTTTTTTGTTTTTCGTGAATAAGATATAAAAAGTTTGAGAGAGGAAGAGGGAAGAGTAATATTTTTATTTTAAAAAATAAACAAGCTTTGTTGGTAATAGTGTTTATGATGATCATTTCTTTACCTCTAGCCTACATTATATATAGTTGTATATTACACAGGCCAATGATATACGAATATAAATGACTAACGGCAATACCTTTTCAGAATCAAACAAAAATTTGCTTTTTACAACTTCAGTACAGTAAAAGAGATTTCAACTCTTAATTATCTTTTATAATTAGGAAAACCCTATTGCTTATTAATTATATGCTAAGAATATGGTAAAAAACTAAAATCCTGGCTAGAGAAAGATTTAAAGAGAAAAACATTTCCATCTGAAAATTATATAGGTATTATTATTTAAAAGTTATTCTGAATATTATATCTCAGCTCAGCTAACCTTTATTACAGTGATGCTAATTGGTCTTAGATAGTCTTGTATAAACAAAAACTCAAAACCAATTGTTATGCATGCTGTTAACAGTATCATTATTGGTTGAAGAATTGATTTTTCCCTTATTAAGAAAATACAATCGACACGATTTAAATGTTGATCTTTTCTTTATACAGCACATTTGACTAAATCTGGTATTATTTCATTATAGAATTAAAGAGAAACCTTTTATTAAATATGTTCGTGCATCCTTGGGTCATGAGTGGCTGTTAATATCCTCTAACGAAAAGACCAATAGTTCTAATAGCTCCAGGCTGTCATAAATTTTACAAGAAGTTTTTACTGTTTTTCAAGAAAATTTAATATATTTATGACTTGATTTGGTTGACTTACTTAAGTAGAAAAAGTACTTTTTGTTCCTTTCAAGGTAAGGAGTGGTGGTGATGGAAGTGTGGTAAACGTAAAATGCAGTAATGCATACAGTATATAGCTCCCTACAAGTACAATATGAGCAGATGAACGTAACGACAGAAAACATTTACCAAAAAAAGATTCAAGTCATTTTCTTCGTCATTCTGTCTGAAAAGAAAATGGAACGGTAGATTGGTTTTTGGAAGTTTTATTGCATTTTTATATTTTTGTTTGCAAGTCGATACATACACATAAACTTTGCTCTTTTCCTTTGTACATTTTCCTCTCTTTTTGAGTTTATGCGGCTGCATCGATGGTGGTGGTGATTGGTAGTAATAATGATATGATGTGACCTCTCTTCTTAAATACGTGAAACTCATGAATACAAATAATCTATTCGTGCTCTTGTCATGAACTCGAGTCAACAGAGGAAAGATGAAACAACGAAAGCTTTCACAAAAAGTTTACTTACCAATATCTTAGCACTCAACTTCTAGAAGAAAGAAAATGGTATACACGTAAAAGTATACAAATATAATATACGTGTCTTTTATAGCCATACGGAACATATTTTCGATGACAAATGCACGGATGAGCGACTTACATGCATTGAGTACTTTTTATTGAGCAGAACTTGTAAAATCGGAATTAACAACATGGCACATGCACCTTTTTACTTTTGGTTGGTGATATGATACTCAAGCGAGCTAGTCAAGTTGTCAAAGGCTCTTTGTTTAAGTTGTTATGTATAAATTGTTTTACAAGGAAGAAAATCAAATGAAATATTCATAATATGATCTTTCACTGATATCCCTACCGCGCTTTAGAACTCTTCAGTTGCTCCCTAGAAAATACGCTTAAGTACGGAAATTAGAATGACAGTTATGTCAAATCTACGCTTTTTGCATAAGAATACTTACGAACTGTGTCAGATTTAAGAATAACATTTTCAGGAGAAAAAAACTTTTTTCAGTATAATTTATAGATAACGATGGAGGAGGAATGTTTATGAAAACTTTTCTACTGAAGTAAATTTGTATTGCGTGCGAAAGTAAACGTCTGGAATTGCCGTACGAAACCTTTAGAAATATGCATAGGATAACCGATTATAAAAAACGGTCCCATCATCTCAAAATGAATCACTTGAAACCAATGCCTGTGCAATGTCGATTCCGTGATAATCACTTTTGCATACGTGTTCAAATTAATCATGAGAATATCTTAAAAGTTTATAGGATTCTTAATACAATTTTTAACTAATTGAGCAATTAACATATAATCATCGGGACATGGCAGGTGAGATCTCATGCATCTTTGGAACTTGGCAATTAGTGAACACTCTCTAGTGTTTTCAACAATGTGCGATAGCCTGCCTGTGGAAACTGTAAAAGCATGATATGAATGAGCTAAAGACAGGCCAGGTGTTTAAGGGCTACATGCTCCATGACTGCATTCATTTTTTAAAGCGCTCACGTAAATTCCAGAAAGGATTTATTTTCCTTCCAGAAAAAGAAAATGACCATCGTTCACGCTTGTTGTATCTTAAGGTATGCACCCAACATACCTAGGCCTACATTTCTTACACACACATTCTGTAGCTAAAAACATTTTTCATGCAGTGAAAAAGTTAACTTTGTTGCTCTGAGGGGCGGCCCATCCGCTTGATTAAGTCGCTACAGACAATCTATCTATCCATCCATCCAGTAAAAGATCCAGCCGCAGGAGCTGAATTGAGTCAATGCAGTGTCTTGTGAGTTGCTAGTGAATCTTACGTTACTACACGTACACATCATACCAGTTTTCCCTGTAGCGAAAAAATGCACCAAAGCTTCGTCATCTTTTCTTTTCATCCTCTTTTAAGAAATGATGACATGATACTTGTTGAACCTTTATATAAACGTTACAGAATTGAATACGTCAGTATACAATGGCAAGTTATACTTAAGTAAAACATCATTTTTGTTGCTGCAATAGATATAGATGTTGGAAGTTGGAATTACATACTTGATTGCTTGATAGAAAACAAGAAAGAAAAAGAGTTGGACGCAACACGAGGTTCAGATTATCTGGATGGACAAAGTTTACAACAGGTATGAATGCATAATGCTATCTCTATAGCCCAAGGGATGGTTGGAACCAGGCAAAGCCACATAGTGAGACTTTTTAACATAAGAAAATAAAAGCCACAGTATCATCATCGTCAGCATTATCATATCATCGAGATGAATGCCGTGTTCAACCACCTTGTTCTCTTTCTCTTTCTTATAAGATGAGATGGAGATGGAGACGCGAATCAGTGGAGAAGGGGCCAAAAACTATTGGCATCTTTATTGACTCGTCGTGCGGGTTAATCAGGGGGAAACCTTGCTTTTCTTTTTTTATTATGTTATGTCAGCCGAAGAAACAAAAGGTTTATAGTCTATAATCGTGCATCATCATAAGATTCATCCTGAAATTGTATGTATGTATGCCATATATTATATTACCCAATATATGAGATGTAATGTAAGTAATGCAGGTAAATAAAAGTATAAAAAATAAGATGTTTGTGTTTGTTCTCCTTTTTGTTACTCTTTATACCATTTATACTTCTCTATCACTGCTGCTTTCAAACAATTCTTGGAGCAAGAAAAAAAAGTCTTTTGTAAATCGTGTTCAAACTTTAAAAATATCTTGAAGCTCTTTCTCCCTTGCGCGCATAGTGATGTTTATGGATGCTGTATTTGTTCAATTATTATATTGACTTTGCTGTAACAATGTTGGCTGGTCGTGCCAGGAGCATTGTCGGTCATTTTGTAGACATTCAAGTGAAATAAATAAATAATAAAAAAGAAATATTTTTGTTTGCTTTTGACATGATTAGTACTCATCAGGCTTGAAGCGCTTCAGCTTTTAGACTCTAAAACAGTTGGTTATTTTTTACGTTTCTATTTATTTTTTAAAATTCCTGTATAAAAAGATAAGTAAACTTGCTCCGTAAAAATATATACTTCTACTTTCTCTTACCTATATGTAAAGTACCTGATAATTACCCCAAACACATAATAAGAACTTAACTAGCAATAAATGTATACTTAAACCGATTTTCGTATTTATTCAGCTTATTAGCAGGAAGAATGTCTAAATATTTTACTAATTCATATAGAATACTGGTTTAAATGAATTAACAGTTTCCGGCGGATTTTAATGAGATTCATCTTTCACCCAAAGAAGAATGCATAGTTAAGCTATCATCAATTTCCACAAAACAGAACAACGCTATTACATGCTGGCTGTTACGAAAAGTAAAAAAACACTACCCGGGCATTTCTCTGTATTTCCTCCTCTCATCTGCCGATCTGCCCATTATCTCATAGCTTGCCTTCACCTCAAGTCCTAATTTTTCTTCTGTCAAGAAAACTAATGAGCAACTATTCATCATCAGTGCAGTGCAGCAATAACAAACTAGCTCAGAATTAAGGAGTTTTGAGTTTCACTTTCTAACATTTCTCCGTCACCATCATCGTCACATTCACATCTGCTTCATATCCTGTCCATTATACATTTGTCCTAAAAAGCAGATCACTGTTTTTCTAAATACACTTAATTATCGACATTTTCTTCGTCAAGAACACCAGACACCCCAAAACAAGGAGTAAACCATTCTAGAAGTTAAAAAACCAGAAGTGTCTTCTTTACTCTTATTATGTTTATGGTATATCTCTGCATTTTCAACCCTTTCCCATTATTAATGAAAAATGGGCAAAAGTATGTGTATATCAGGACCAATATGTATGTACATGAGTAAGACTCGTTACAAAGAAAATATTAAATATATATAAACGAGTCGTTGTTGTTTCTGGTTTTTTCATAAATTTTATTCCAGGCAATTCTCCAATTCCTTTTACAGTGGTAATTTAGCCCCATGTAACATGGAATAAAAAATGTACAGAGACACAGAAAATAAAATACCAATTTCATAATTACTTCGGCTCCTTGCAGTGGGACGCCACATCTAAATACACAAACTTCAAGTGTTTTATGTTGTTGTTGCTGCTGTAATAATGATCAACAGGAGGAATTTACTTCACTGTCTGCTTCTTCTATCACTGCATTTTAACAAAACATTAAACGCTTGCTACTTCTACAATTTGTGTCTTGCTTCTTATTATCCTTGAATGTGGCAGATACTTGTTTCATGAAAGGAGTTTGATAGGAGTATCCGCGTTACATTGCTCAAAACTAGCAAACAAACCGATGATAATGACATGTTGATTTACATTATCTGGTAAAATGTGTATATTTTGACTTCTTTGGTGTTTTTGTGTACTTTAGCGTGATTTTCTCATTTCGTTCCCGGGCCTTTTTTTCTGATTCGACTAATAAATAAATAAACCATAAAAAGTAACATAAATAGGCAGTAGCAGATACAGAATTTTTGTAAAGTTTTATAGTTATTATATAGTGGCAGTATATAACATCTCTGTTTATATATATATGTTTGATGATGTAAACTCGGGCTATTACTCAACAACACTAGAAAAGGTCACACAATGAGAAAGAAAAGAATTAAAAGTGAAGATGCAACCAGCAGAGCAAGAGTGATGATGAAGATGAAGAAAGGGCAATTGAATGGATTAGTTTTTGATGGAAGGGGTAGATTACGCCAAACTTGGTTTGATCCCCCTCCCTTCTTATTCCTCCCAACAATGTTGTGGTATAATAATGATGTCGATAATGTAGCTTCTCCAGCAGCAGCCGAGGTATCAACAATCCCAAAGTTTCATAACATTATACTTTAGTTTAAATTATATAAATGTAGAATCTAAACTTGTCTCCTTGATCCTTATATATTTCAGGGGGAAAATTACTAAATTTTGTTTCAGGGGCACTGTAACAAGAAGGCGTTGCTCGTGTTTTTGGGGATTTCAATCTGAGATTTTAATTTGAGCTTTCAAAACGAAAAAAAGTTATCTTGAAATCTATTATTAGACATGGTGCGTCTACATTTAAATATCTGATACCTATTTAATTTTTAAAGTTACATGCATTTATACTTTAACGTAAAATTGAAACTTGTAAGTACAAGGTACACTTTAGGCACAGCATGCCCACTGACTTGCGACTCTTCTTGCCGAGATCTTGAAAAAAAAAACGATAATCTTGTTCCTAAAGTTGTGTCCAAATAAACACCATCATCGTAACGCAAGTCTAACTACAAAATTTTTATACCTCGTTAGCTGAATAGCTCTCAGACGGTCTAACTATCTAATAGTCCATGGAATATTTGAATTGCATGTAATTGGAGAAGAATAGTGAGAAGGTTTCAGATTTGGAAATGGACTTCTCTGAAGCTCTCCTTTTGGAATGCATATTATATTACAACAAAACAGTTTAAGGGAAAAAGACGGGATGAAGTATTGATGATCTGACCGTTGGCCTTCCTGCTGTGGCTTTTAAAATATGTGCCTTGTTTTGGAGAGCTTCCACACACACGCTTAATATATTATTTAAACATTTTAGTAAAAGTTAGTCGTAAAAGGAAGGAATTTATAATTGTGTGATGTGTATGTGTGTGTCTGTGCGCTCAAAATGGTTTTTGTGGTAAAAAGAATGGGACAGACGATAAATTAGCCACTGTTGACACTGTCGTCTTATATCTTTTACGAGATGAAATGAGAAGAGGACACGGTCTTAAACTCACATTGGCCGTGAATAAGGGGCAGAGCATGGTGTCTTGTTTAACACATTTCAATGCTTTTGTGTTCCCAATCCAATTGTACCACACCAACACCACTTTTCTTGCCAGTGCTACCATATTATTGCCTCATACCAAACTATTATATAAGCGCAAACAAAGCAAAAAGTCAATATAAAGAAACTGTTATCCTTTATACTGGATCGGTTCTCTTTCCTTTTTTGCTTCCTTGTCTATATTTCCACACTAGACCCACTGTGAAATATTGGGCAACTCTCTGTTGTTGTGAATGCATAACGTCACGGGAGATAGAGTTGTAAATGAAAAAAATTCTCCGAATTGGGGACGACAATAATGACGGAAAATGCTTCTTCGTGGACAGTTAAAGAAAAAAATATTTTGTGTGGAGAAGAAGCCTGTTGCTACTGCTGTTTATGAATGTTGTTTCCGTCACGGGTGTGTAAAAGCGAATAGCAATAATTTCAAGGTGGTAAAAGAAGCATTGAAAAATCGCATGGAGTACAATAATAAAAGCAGAAGCACAAGACGAAGTTATTTTATGGTGATAAAAGTACAAGTCTTTAAGGTCAACTTATGACAGGATCTACCGGTAGGAAAGTAAAGGAACGAAGTAAAAGCTATATACGACTTGGTGGTGGACGATTGCCGAGTCGACGGAGCAAACAAGAAATGTATAATGCTTATAGTTATGCTTATAAAATTTACGTGCACTGCAGTTTAATTGATCTGATAATGTAATCAGTGGGATCAGTGCACTAAGTTATTGCTTCCGTTTTTTCCACCAGAGGAGGTCGATGTATGAACAAAGTTATAAGCTTTGCTGTATTTTTTCAGACATTCGAGCAAAAAAGTTTTTTTTAGATTGTCTGCCTACAATACAAATTTCCAGTTTAAATTTCTTATGACATCCAATAAGTCAATGTTGCTTTTTATCTATCAACTTTAGAGTAATTTTAATAAGATGACGATATTTTAAGCAAGAATTATAGTGAAGTTTTATTGTCCAAAGTACAACAAGTGTAGAAATAAAAATGCCATTTTATGTTTCTGTGATGATGATGTTACTTGATGATTAGTGATACCAGCAATAGAAGCAGTGTGGAGGTGCTTCTGAAGAGCTAGTTGTTATCATCATTCAACATCTTTATGTGAGATCCCCTTGTTTTCTCAAAGAAGATATATTGCATTATACGTATTTAAATACGTGACGCAACTTAATGCAGGAGAAAAATAGTAACTAGCAAACAAGTACCAAGTGAGTGGACAGGAGAAAAATAATTAGCGTACTTTATGAAGTCATTTCTCTGGCAGGTTTTGCACCCACCTAATTATGATTACCATTTCGTGCTTCGTAATGTCTGCACGTATGTTGTACGATGTGCATTTTATGTGCAGACACGTCAAGATTATATGCATGTTCAGGGCATATTAACCTATAAGTATTCTATTCAAATATAAGTATGTACTATGTATGAAAAAATTAATAACCTTCCTAGTTATTCCTAGATATATATTTAATGGAAGGACAAAATAGGTGGCGGCAGGAAAAAAATTTCAATCTGTGCTCAGTGACTTTTCTTATTGCTCCGTAGTCGGATCACGCAGAAATGTTTTTATTCAAGTTTACGGTTTGCAAATACGTAGTATATCCTAGTCATTGTTCACGTACTCAAAACCATCCACAATAATAATATGTCGACTTTGGTTATTCATTTGAAAACTCATAGTTTACATGAAATCTTAAAAATGAAAACCGCATTTTTTTTCGGAATGGGGAAAAAATAACAATTTTCCTTTATTTTCTGTTCCCTATTTTTATTAGACACTAGAGTGATGAGGGAGACTTTAATGATGAGGATGTAATAATGTTATACTTGTTATAACGACCCGACTATAATGTCTTCTTAATAATAACTATAATGACATGCTTTGTCAGAAACGCGAGAAAAACATTATAGTTGTGACTGCACACTACATACATGCATCGCCCATATACTCCGACCACTCAAATAAAAAAGGCTCCTGCATTCTACGAACCTGAAACCTAAGTTGCTCAAACGAAAAGGTTTACGCATGTTAATATTCATTTCTCCTTACTTGAACTATTTCGTTACTGTGCCTGATTGTGACTAAACCTGGATACGGTTAATAAATACTGGAATGAGAAGGCTGACTAGAACTAACAAAGTATGCATGCATATAGTAAAAATACTTAAAAACAGACAATGCACACTGGATTAAAACAACAACACAAGTTGGAATATGCACACTTTTATATGCCATTATGCCCCTAAAAACCTGGTCAAACACTTGTCTATCTCCCAAAATTTTCAGGAGTCTATAACCACAAAGTAATAAAAAAGTGCTGGGTATATATTAACATGGCGGACAACAGACAGTATCACCTTCACTCCACCACAATCGCATCGCCAAACCATAGCACAGAGAGAACAGATCTTGCACGTTAGTGTGGATTTTTAGTTTATTATCACATCTCTCTCTATTACCACCACTCACAAGTGAGCAAGGTAATGATTATATTA